>JAWZYV010015260.1:0-101194 GCA_038373885.1 Cheiracanthium punctorium
AAAATTTTATTATAAAAAAATGGGTATTAATGATTTTTTTAATAGAAATATTTTGTTCATCAATCTGAAATATTCATAAAAGTTTAAATTTACCATAAAAAATATGTTTTTAAACCTATTACTTATAACTACTAGTTTTGTAACTATTTGCATGTCCTTTTTATTTTAGTGAGCATTAAATCAATCATAAGATGCATATAATCTCTTCTCCCCTTCAATAACAAACATAATAAACTATCACAGTTTAAAAAATAATAAACATAAAATAAGCTCTGGTATATAATAGTAAACTTAAAGTAAGCTATGAAATATCTTAATCAATGTAACACATTAAAAATATTGCCAAACCTGTCACTTGCACAAAACAATTTATGGACTACCCTAAAACATCCTTCATTATTAAAGTTAGTGAATAAAATGCGGTACGACTGATAAAGTAGTTTATGCCATATAATCAAACGCTTAATAATAATTAAAAAACACTACAAAAATACTCATAATGAAGTCAAATTAAAATTAAAAACTTTGTATTAAAAAAAAGGAACAATAATAGAAATCTAATTGGCATTAATCATAAATGTTGTTAAGAACAGTTATTCCATTCTAAGTTGAAAAGACCCAGTTTTGGGGTATTTACCCAGGCCTTGGGTAAATACCCAAAAAATATTTACCTACCCAGTGGGTATTTACCCACCCCACATCACTGGTGGGGAGTGAGCGCAAAATGAAATCTCCCCCCCCCCTCCACCGTACATCCAAGCGTTCATACTTACATTGTTTAAGTTCCTTCCTTATACGGAATATTTTTTCAGTAGCAATATTTGCATACTTCACAAATTCGTAAAATGCGTCCAAGAGTTCATCATCATCATTCAGTCCATAGTTTTCATAGTAGACGTCGCTTTCTGAAAAAAGAAGTTCTTGGAGTCTTACGCCTGGCCTTAAACATTTTTTCCAATTTTTAAGTAACTGTTTTTCGTAAGACACAGACGCATTCAAGTAAGGCGTCAGATATTTAGTAGGAGACGACCTCGCTTTTTCCTTCAAAGCACTGGCTATTTCTTCCAGGCAAGACAAAGCATTTTCAATGTACCTAGAAATAGAAACGCGAAAGATCAGTGATGCCGATTCTGAGACAGATATTCAAAATCACTTGCGTAACAGTAGTACGAACTGTCTTTGGAGGGAACACGAATATTTAAATCCGTTTGCATCCCGCTTTGAAACGTTGATAAGACGCAGCGATTCTCCTTATGTATTGATTATTGCTTACTAGCTTGGATGAGTAGTCGTGTAGCGTCCAACAGAGCGCATGCGTCGTGCAGCAGTAGGAGCATTGGCTCATTCTTGGCGAGAAGCCACGACGGACCCAGAAGGAACATCTCTGCCCCCAGAGATGTTTTCGTACCAATAAGCACTGAGGTTGTCGAGTATCTCTTGAATGAATGTCCCGCGAATTGCAAACTGTTGCCGAGATCTTTTTTGTGTGTCTCTCTGGAATAACTGTATTCGCGTTATGAATACTTTTGAAAGACAACACCACGTGACCCTTGCACGTCTATTAAATTATACGAATTTTCAAAGCACTTCCTTCTAACTTGCCTCATTTGAAAATGAGATGCGATACCACAGGAAATACCAAGTTTTGGGTATTTTTCGTCCGTTAAAAAAGAGATATCGCCAAGGAATTTTATTTTTTAAAAGTAGATTTCTAGAGTGAAATGGGACGGTATTTTGCCAAGCTTGTCAACAGTGGATGACATTTTGACCGCAGTTTGACAACGCTTGACCGTAGGCGACATTGGGCGTGTTTTTATGAATGGGACCTGTAATGTTTGCTTCACCGCAATAGGATTATGCATTATGAATGACTCGCATTTCTATTACGTAAACAAATTTCGGGATGGATCGAGATTTCTCTAGAGATGGAATCTCTGGAACGTTCGTACAACGTTCGGTCGGTGGGTATAAAAGAGTAGAATCTTTCCAGAGTTCGGAGTAGTTCAGTCAGCTTTTGCCAGCAGACGTTGATTCTGGTGAGAGCATAAGGCTCTGTGTTGTGTGCTTTTGCAAGCGATCCATCGCTTGTTTCGAGAATCTTATTTCCGAAAGCTCTTTGGACTTTTTTCATGGTTGAATCCCGAGGAACGAATGATAATTTGTCTCGAGAATTTCCACTGAATTTTTAGCCCGTGGAAGAATTTTTAGTGCGTGTGTAGTACAGTACATGAGAAAGCTTCTGTGTTAAGTTGGCTACCATAAAACGTGTTATTGCTTATTGATCATACGATTTGTGTATAGCAGATTGTTTATCCACTTTCTAGTTAAATGCGTGTTTTCTCCTGTCAACTGGACTGTTTACTGGAACTTTTCATCTGCACTGTACTTTTAAGCTTCGAACCCGGAAACATAGCAGAGTTTTCTGCAACAATAACTTTGAATGTACTTTCAGAACGACTGCGAGTAGATATAAATATATTTTTTTTTCATTTACCGACATGCTCTCTGAAAGAAAGCAAATAGTTGTCAACAGACTGCAGAGTGTTCGCTACCAGCTCTAGGTATGAAGAGTACTTTGCTACGATGCCTATTGCTAGCGATGAACTTTTGCGAGGTTACTATTGACACGCCTTTATTGGAGTATTACTGAAAACTGTTTATTTTTGTGAATTTCAACATCTGTTTTTGACAAATTTTCACACCAGTTTTTGTAAGTCACTTTTTTCCTTAAAATAATGTACAAAACAAATTAAGATACAAGGTAAAGTGCCAGTGAAGAGTTGTTTTAATCGATTGTATTTTTGTGAAGGGGCCTTTTTAATCGATTGTATTTTGGTAAAGAGCCTTTTTAATCAATTATAATTTAGTAAAGGGGCCGTTTTAATCGATTATCATTTTGTGTATTATAATCGATTAAAACGGCCCCTACGTTAAACGTATATATAAATATAAATATGTATGTACATATATATGTACGAATATACTATAACGCATGTGTATTGCACGTAAGCGTGTCTCACTCTTACATTTTTCCCACCCTTGCAAAAAATCCTGGAGGCACCCAAGAGTGTAGCTGTTTTCGTAGTTGAATGATTATAAATTTGAATATACTCACAAATTAATGACTTCAACGTCTTCTTGGAACTTTTCCATTTTTTCATCTTTCTCTTCAAATTCAATACAGCCACAGCAACTAGATGAAAAGAAAGAGAACAATCAACATCCCAAAGGCATTGCGGTAAGTTTTTTTTTTTCAGTCGCGTTTATTTTACAGTGTGCCCACTAAGGAGTCAGACTTCCAGACTCGGACAATTATGTCCATTTTACAGTTGCTTTAAAAACCCCCTCTCATCACCGTACCAAGTGTTCATCGATCCTACAAGCTCTTTCAAATGACTCGTGTTATAGATGTAAACATTGCTTGGAGGCGCGGAGGGGGATCCCAATTGTCTTGCTGTCACTGAAAAATGTACATGAAGGAACGCATGCGTATGGATATATAAATGTTCGGATTGAATGCAAACTGTCTCATTAATGGTCGCACTGTGTAGAAGGAGCATTCAAAATTAAAAGTGCTTCTTTTCCCTCATGGAAACTGTATAGACATTCACCGAGACTTGTTGCTTTGGTATTGTTTGTTTGATTTGTTGGTTAAGCCAATTCTATCTCAGAGCTATCTAAATAAGGGGGGAGGCATTAGGAGTAGTACTTCTTAAGAGGTTATAACGCGTATACACGTTAGATCTGGGGAAAACCTCTCTAAACTCCATATAATTAGATCCAATCAACAACTGCGCGACAGGCCAGATTCCTGGACCTTCATTATACAGCCACCTTCGAAAGCTCTGTGTCCTATCCACTCGACTATTCGTTGGCCTGCTGCTCTTTGCATCCATGTGCATTGATACATTTCGGTGACTCCTCATGGATGACCGATTATGATGTTTGGAGACAACTTCGCATTGAAACATTTTAAGAAATGATTCAATTCCTTTGGAAATCACAGGCGAAATCGTTGCTTTGAATTTGTACCCTCTTTTATTACTTTACAATACCTTTAGGTTAACATGCGAAATACCTTTGTTTTGACAATAAGTTGTAGCCACGAATGAATGTTATTTTCCTACGTGGTGTCAATTCTGTGTCACCCATTCAAAGTACCGAGTAAGGTAATCGTGCATTTCACACATCGGCTCAATTTCGGAAGATGAGTCACATCGATGGAGCCTTTTGCGACTTATTGGTCGTTTTCGGTGGGTACATCTGTTTGAAATAGGTTAGTGCTGTCTTATTACTTTAAAGATACTTTAGTATCTCGATTGAGCTTTCGTCCAGGTTCAGTTATGGACTACTTGCTTGCGAACTCACAGTATGGAAGCGCTGACGCAAGTATAATTTTTAAATTGCAAACAAATTTCGCTTCTTTCTATCTGAGCCACGAGAATTCCCTTCAGTTTTTCTTTAGAGTAGCGTGTTTCACTCTTTCGTTAGCTAACCGTTTGAATCGGAACCCTTTCCCAATGTCGAAAAAGTGCAGCCGTTGCCATCGGTCGATTTTACTACCAGCAACAGGGTGGTGGATCGAATCGTGCATCGCGTGCCACTGAGCTAAAGAACATTTTTGGCACAGCTGGCTGTGCTTAGCTCTGTGGCAACGCGACAGGCGATTGGATCGACCGCCATGCTGCTGGTAGTTCAATAGAGCGGTGGCAACGGCTGCACATTTTCGGACTTGGGCAGTCTATCTCGTTTTTCTTCTATATTGATATACACTTTCATCCCATTCTCCACTTCTCGGCGGATGCCGGTACTGATAAAAATAATTCCGATAAATCCATTTTACAAACAATCGATCCTCTTTACGGGAAAGTGCTTGCTCAATAGAAAAGCATTCCCGTGTAAGTAGTCTGTCCTCCTTAAGTATTTTCACGAAGTCATATTGATTCTTCGTGAATCAGAACTGTTAAAATGTCAGGGTCGTCTTTTCACGGCGAGGTAACAGCGCGTTAAAGGGTTAACACTTTGAGGCGCAACCCTTTCCCAATGCTGAAAAAAAGGTAGCCGTGTCCATCGCTCGACGTAACTACCAGAAAGAGGGCGGACGATCGAAACGTTCATTGCGTGCCACAGATCTAGAGACCCGTTTTTTGACGCAGCTGGCTGTGCTGTGTGTTCTGTTGCGAGAAATACTACGTTAGCTAATGTTTCCTACAACGTACAAGTACCCTATAACTTAAAACACTATTCTTAATACTGCAATTCTAATGTGAATAACATGGAAGCAAGTACCTGAGGCATCTTTTGATCCACTTTTCAGTTGCGAGAAATATTTGAAAGCAGTTCATTTTGAATCAGTGGACGCAAAATTCTTTGAGAAACCAGCAAAATATTCAATTCATTAAAAAGGAAAAAACAGGACGGGTTAAGAAGCAGCTATTACTTTTTCAGAGAACTTAAGAAAGATTGTTGAAAAATGATACAATTAGAACTTTGCATTGTTTTCTACAATGGTTGCATCAATAATGGAATGAGAATGTACTTTGTTGCTGCCTGTTTTTATTGTTTTTGTTTTACCATTGTTGTCTCTCAAGCACAATGGGGCTGTTGAGAAGCCGCCTCACCCAAGATGGCTGACAATGAAACTATTATATAGGAATAAACTGCCTATATATTGTTAAGAGGGTTTAAAACAGAAATAGAATCGAATTTTTGATTAAATATGTGTTCAAATCAATGATAAAAGAAATTGTTGCATGGCTAGATTTCTGAGGCATGCTAAAATTAGTTTTTTTTTTTTTTTTTTTTTTGGCCAGTTTAAACTCACAAATAGCTAATAATAAGATACGCTGCCATGAATGCATTCCTATGGTTAAATTTTAGAGTTTGCATTTTTTTCTAAATTCATGGTTTTCAAATTGGCCGTACATGTACAATGAATGTGCATGCGAAAGGATAGAAACAAGTGTTAGATAAAGAACATTTGCAAAGGCAAACCATCATAACTGGAAGGCGAGACAAACAAAATGTATGCTGCCTGGAAAAATGAAAATAAACGAAGAATGGGGTAGAAAGGGTAAGGATTTTATTGAAAAATGTATGATTTCTGATAGGAAGCCTTGCTTCTTTTCGTTATTTTCCCCATAATCTCATAGTAAAACATTCTGTAGAATATGAAATGTTGGTTGATTCCTACTTTTACACCCCGACTCCCGCCTAACTAAAAAATCGCCGCGGTTTGGCGAGCTGGCAGTCAATGGTGTGCAGTACTTAAGTACATTCAAAACAAACTACGAGATGACGCATGCGCACAAGTATCAACGCTCCCAGAGAAACTGGATGAAAATGAACTGGAACAATTTAGCAATAAACGCAACAGCTATAGAATTGGAAGATAATTATGAAAAATACATTAGTTGACAACTAAAAAGATGTTATAATGTACTTGCATATTGTTCCAAATCACTTCACTGGACGAGAATTTAAGAGTATTCTTTAAATTTATACATAATTCCTTTATTAAAAGTGCATTTGTGATTTTTTACTTTTTTTAATCGGTGAAATATGTTGAAACTTCACAATTTTGAGGAACGGATTCAATATGTTAAAATAATGAACGAAAAACTACACTACTGGCCAAAAGTATTTGCAAGTTTCAGAAATCACACCCTTTTCAAGTTTAAGACCCCTCTCCCCATCAAAATTAAAAATGAATATAATGGATATTTTTTAATGTCAACATGTTCAATGAGTGACTTCAAAGACAAGATAGCATTAACTTAAAGAACAAAAATAATTATTTAATTTATTGAAGAAATAGCATAAAAATACAGGTTATTATTGAAATCATAATCCATTTTGGCTCTCCGGAATAAAATTCAATAAAGAATTTATTTCAAGTTATTCTGCTAAAAGAGGATAATAAATAAATACAATTAAACTAAAGATCATTTTATGTTGCTGAGCAGCCTTGACTTGGATCACAACAGCCTCTCTTTTAGATATGGAATCCACACTGTTTTTCAACACTTCCTTCGGTGTTTCATGGTGGCAATTTAAATGATGGGTTCCTGAAGCTCTCATTTTGTTTTTGTGGGATTGTCAGATGTATTCTTTCCAATGATGCTACATAAATTCTCAAAAGTATTCAAATCTGGCACATTTCCGGTCCATTTTTTCTCTTGAAACGATGGTTAAATTTCTCAAACTTGCAATACCAATACTTGCAATATTGGCCAGTAGTGTAATTCCGCTATTATTTTTAAAGGTTTTGGCAAAGAAAAATAGAAGTTTCGTTCAAAAGTTCATGGTATGATGTGGCCTATTTGTTCTTTCCCGTCTGTCTGACCGGTACCTTCCCAGATTCTTGTTGAAATCAAGTGTTCCGGCCGTACGCTGATCGCTCTAGCTGGCGAGCTCTTATAGTCACGTGAAAAGTCCACATCAGAATTTTCTTTTTAATATAATGAGTAGTTCGCTTATTTCTCAAATGAATTATTTGACAGAGCGCAGTTTGGGACCTCGAGTTTGGACCCAGTTTGCAGTCTCGAGCTTAGCTCGTCTCACATCTCTATTCAACTCTTTATATTGCTTCCAGTTCCGAAATATTGATATTCACACACACACTATCTCTCGCCCCTTTATTGAAAATAGTCCGAAAAGTGTGTCCCCAAAGAAGCGGCATAAAAATGCGACATAATTTTACATATATTTAAATACTATGGTTCACAACAGTTTTAATCTATTGTTACCATATTTCGTAAGCTGTAGCATACGCATTGCATCTATTTTTCTATAAATAGGTTACAATCATAGAAGTTTCAACATAGGGTTACCAGGCGAAATACACGAAAGGTGAGAGATAAAACAATATAGTCAATGAATATAGTTTTAATACGGCAATAATGAAACTAAAAAATGAGGGGTTCAGAGGGGGGGTCTCCCCCTGACGAGGCTGACTTTTTTTGTTCCCATATTTGGCATCAAGTTAATAAATTACTGACAAAAAAGTCTTATTTCTAATATTTTATCGAGTAACAATGAAATAAAGTATAAAAATCTATTGTTAGTCCTTTCAAATTTATTTTTTTACTCTTCACCCTCTCCACTTCTTAAAAAGAATGTTGTAAATAAAATCTAAAAACTCTTTTCATTTTTTTTTTGTTGTTGTTCAAAAATTAAACTGTAAAATGCTTACTTTCAGAGATGAGATTTTTCAGACTTGTCTAATTTTCAGACCTTTTCTGATGTTTAAAAAGAAGAGTTTTTTTCAAATTTTCAAAAATTTTCTGATTTTTCATTAAAGCAAAGTTGTATATAATAAGTAAGATAAATTTAGTATCAGTAATAATTAAAATGTTTATTGAACTTGAAGTTCATAAGTTGTTTGGACATTCTTTCAGACTCTTCCTTTTTTGTTAATCTCATATCTGTACTTTGACATGCACCAAATCATAAACTAGCAGACCAGCTTTGACACCGTATCACATGTGTCACCATTAGTGGTAAAATGAGATGAAATGTACTATTTTTTTAATTTTACTAATACAATATGTAAATGTAAATAAATTTTACTCCCTTACTAAATTAAGGTAAATTAAGATTTTTTAACCCTGCAGTATTCACAAAATGTAATAACCTTGTCATTGTTCATATGTGTCATATTTATACCAAAATACTGTCAGTTTTAACTGACTTAAAAAATATCTATGTTATCAACTGGTGTCCAGTACTCAGAGGTGTAGCTTGGATTTTCAGTGCCCGAGAACAAATTTGCACCCTTTCCTGTTTACCAAAATGCACTTAAAAAGAATTTGTCCTTTTTGGGTGCTGTGCCCTTCTAGCTACACCTCTGTCCGTACGAATCCTTGTAAATTACCGGATTGGAAATTAAAAGAATTTTCAAACTTTCGTTTAATTATTTCTTTCATTTGTTCATCTTCCACATATAGATATGATCTTTGCTAAGAATGTTGTTATTTGATGGTATTTTATCTTTTACCCACTTTTTATTTACAAGTCCTGAATATTTTCTATTTTTTAATTGATTGTAATAATTTGCAAGTAATGTGTTAGAAATTTAGTTAGTGTGAGTAATATTTATTTTGTCACTATTAGTTTGATGTTAGTTATAACGCACTGGTTTGGTTACTGATTCAGGGATAATTTTATTAAAAATTCCTTTGAAATGTGATTTTTGCTTCGATACTGTCCTCAATCATTCTTGTTTGTGTTAATTCACAAAATATGTGATTTGTCAGGTACGTTATATAATGTGTTCCTTTCTTTTAATAAAGTATTTCATACTCTCAATCACTTTGCATATCAGTGTATTCTAATATTAACAGAACATAGAGAACAGATTATTTTTTAAAAAGTACAAGCATTTCATATCTGTAAAATTAAAGTTTTTCTTTTCTTTTTTTTCCCCCATGTAAAGAAATAGAAAATTTTTTTTTTCTTTTGTATTTTGAGAGCTGCTATATTTAGGTTTTATTGCTGTTTTTCTTAAATGTAGCTTTTGTGTTCAGAGACAAAATTAAAATGCAAAAGGTGGCTTAAATTCTACAGCTTTATTTTATTAACTTATTCGTTTTTTTGTATAATTTGTACAATTTTAACAGTAAGGCCCCCTTTCCCTTCCTTCTCTTACTCAGAAGGTTACAGTATACTTAAAAGGTTACTTGAGAGTATTTAGTATTACCATACATAAACTTTTTTGATATGCTTTTGTGCTGTTCCAAAATTGTATATTTAACCTGCTCCTAAAGGTGCTCCAAAATGTATATTTAGATTTAACAGACTTTTTATTATAAAGTTATCCTCTAATTTTAGTGAAACGATAACCAAAATGTTTCTTGACATTATTAGTGTGGCCTGGGTCAAATGAAAAGTTCTGCTGACTTACTCCTCTGTAAATTCATCACCTGGTTGAATGTGATAGGTTGTGCTTTAGTTGGAGTTTTAAATTTGATCCCAAGCCATGTACACACAAAACTAATTTTAACTAATTGTAATAATTAATAATTCTAGTATATTCTAGCTGCCAACTCTTCCTGATTTTATACCTTTCTCCAGTCTTATTCTAATTATGCGGGAGGGGGTAGTTTTTTATTTTATTAGGCTAGATTAGCAGTAATGTTTTAACTTTTATTAATTCTGTAATTATTTGTTGAAGTCATAATTTTTATCTTCCAGATGTTGTTAAAAGAAACTCTGAAATAGTATTGAAACACTGATTTTTGAATTCAGTCATTGTAAATCATATCGTTACAACAAAATAATACAATTAAACAAAATTATTAATAATTTTGTTGTGTGTTCACTGTCATTGCTTTTATAATTTATTCAAACCTGTATGCAATGGGTCTCAATAAAGGATATCTTCCACTTTTTTCAATTCACAGGCTATTTTTTACTTTTGCAGTTTTGTAATCGTTTGAAATTTTTTTAACTTAGGTTATTCATGGTAAATTAAAATTAGCTAGTCTAAAGACTGCTCTGGACTTGAAAGTTCCATTACTCAAGTTTTTATTTAAGACTTAGTTTATATTTTTTAATAAATGAAAATTCCGCGGGAAAATCTGTTTTTTCTTTCTTTATTTCCGCCCTCGGCTTAACTGAATTTTATTCTAACATACTAGTGAATTTTTCTGGGTTTACCTTTATCTATTGTTCCAAATCTATATTCAGTAGTTTAATATAATTCTTGCATTAAATCTATATTAAAACAATTTTTTTTTTTCAATTTGAAGTTTGGAAAAGATTAAGTGATTTGTGGCTATTTTGCTGTAAAAGTGAAATTTAAAGAAATAAAATCACACTTAAAAATAAAGAAATGGATGTGTATATATATTATAAAAATTTAAGAAATGGCTTGTTTTTAGATAGGTATACAAATTACGTTCAGAACAGGAATTTTTTTTTTTTTAAGAGGTGCAGAAAAATACAAAATTTCTTAGTGTCTGTGAACCCCCCCCCCCTCACCCAGACATTATCTATGGAAGTTATTATGGCAAGTCTACCAGAGGGGTATCTGCTTGGAGGTATGCGACTTGGGTTGAGGACTTTTTAATGGATTCTAACCCGTATTCTTGCTTATGTCTCTAAATTTGAAATGATTTGTTGGCAAGGCAAAAATACGTTGGGAGATTTCAACCAAATTGGCGATGTTGGGAATTATGAAATAATTGGTTTTGATTTATATTATTTTTGTACTACACCAATGTGTTGGAATAGAAAGAGAGTGCATTTCATGAAGAAATGGCCTACACAAAAATATTTCTTTACCCCTTTTCAATTAGAAAAACATAAAAAGCAATAAAAAGTTGTTGCCATTTTGGAAATATTTTATTCCTTTTCTGAGGGGGCAGGGGAAATAAAAAACTAGGTATTTTCTTAAATTTCCAAACATGATATGTACATTAAAAGATGTTATCAGCAGATATATTTATATTTTTAATTTAACCAACAATCAGTTTACTGTTTTTCTGGTTTTGAATTAAAGGATAGCTATTACTATTTTAACTTATTTTTGTGTTTCATAATTTTTGTATTTGTATGTATAAATGACTGAAATTTACTTTCAAATAATTTTCTTTTTGATAACAATTCAATCTTGACAATTTCTTATTTATTTAAAAGAAAAAAAAAGATTTGTTAATTGTAATAAAGTTGAAAAAGAAGTTTGAATAAATTATTCTTAAAATAAAAGCTATTTAAAAATCAAAATTATCAGTATTCTTTTGATTTTATATAAATATCTTATCATAAGCAATTTTTATTGTTTTATTAATACTGTGTGTAAGTGAAAATTGTTCTAAAATGTACTACAGGTTAAAAAAAATTAGCTTTCAGGAATTATTTTTTACTTCAGCAGGAGGAAAGGTAACATTGAACATATCAAATATTTCTGCACACTGCTGAGTAATGTGGATCATCTCGATATTCTGTATGTGAAGAATAGTCCAAAACTCTTATTTCCATTCTTGTTTGTTCAGATTACCTCAAGTGAAGTTATAGTACTGCAGATAAATAAAATTCTTATAAATCTCTGTGGATTTTACATAGCTGAGTGGCAACACAGAGCACCCCCAAGCATTTTGAAACTTTCACTTCTATTCCTGTTAAGTTTTGACTGAGCAAACAAAACATAAGCTGTCAATGAATTCTCAAACTAAATAGATCTAGAGGTTACGGAGGTTTGTTTTAGTAGCCATGTGGAACTCTTGGGGGGTACCCTTTAGTGATCCATCATCTGATTATTAAAATGAACCTCTGTACTCCTTCTTAATCTGTTCAGTTTCAGAATAGGCTGGTAGTTCAAATACTGACTCTAGCAGTTCAAAAGACGTTTAAAACACGCTTTTTAACGTCGGAAAACGTGCTTCCAACGTAATTTGAACGTTTTTGGAACTAGTTGTGCTACTAGGGCGTGTTTTGTGTGAAGAGTTCACGTTTCATAGGAATGAATGTAAGAATTTAAAAATGCATAGGGTTAGATATTACTTGTTCCATTGATATATGTAAAATTTATTTTCCAGCTGTTATAGATCATTCTGAACATGAAAATAATCCAAACTAGCCCAGAAATGGATGTCCAAGAAGTTCTGGATATGAAATAAGTATCAATTTCTGATCACTGGGATATTTTATATATGAAACAGATATCTATTTTGGGGATCTTCTAGATGTTTAATTATTATAACACTGCTACATTTGTACAAATCTCTTATAGACATGGATATTATAGATGTTATTTACTCATTAGAGAGATCACATCTCAAATCTCTAATAGAGGATTGTATTTTATGTTATCTGGAGAATCTCGGACTTCTAATCGATATACCCAATAGCCAGGTCTGATGTATTAAAGATTGCCTATGGACAAACTTGTGCTGTGTGTGTAAATGCGGCAAAAATATTTACTTGTACGATGCGAAGAATATTTTCAAGACACACGATATTGCAGATACATTTTAAATATATTTAATTTAAATTTACTAGCAATAATTTTTTATAATTTTGATAATATAATGGTTAAATATCAACTTTATACTTTTTACCAATACCAGTTTTATTCCCAGTATAACAATGAGTAAATATTAATAAAAAAAATTAAAAATGGTGTAAAATTATGTTAAAGTAATTACTTATCAATAATGGATATATCTGGGCCAAATATTAACTTTGCTACTTTGTACGAATATTGATTTTTGTTTTCAATTTCTTTGAACAATATTGAGTTAATATTTAAAAATTTACCAATTGTAGGACTACTTCAAAAATATTTCCAATATACACCTAATATTAAGAATACATTTTTTGTATGTTAAATTCAGTAGAAAAAATATTAACATTATCTTGAGAATTTATCAGTCCTAAATGCTAATTTTTACCAATATTGAAATTGTGTTTATTCTCAATGTGTTCACTTACTACTTTGCACCATTATTTGTTTTTGATATCAATGTTTTTACAACATTGAGTCAATATTTAAAAGTTTATTGGTAGTGACACTACTTCAGAGATACTCGCAATATGTGATTAATATTTGAATACACATATGTTAATGTAAATTTTACAAATAATAATAACATTTTGAGCATATATCAGAGCTAAACTCTTAATTTTTACGAATATTGGAAATGGGTTTTACTCTGAAAGTATTCACATACATGTAAATTTTAATATTTCAAAGTAATTACCTAATAATATTGGATATATTTCTAATATATACCCAATATTATTGATACATTTCGAATATTTTAAGATTCAATAGTATTAAAATTGGTAAAATTTGAATAGAAACGGACAATGTATTAAATTTCTAATATTGGATTTTATTGTCAATGAATTCACAAGATTGGGTAAGTATTGATGCTATACAGAAAAAATTAAAACAATAATAATAATTTATACTGTTACCAGATACATTTATATATATATAGATAGATAGATATATAAAAGGAATTATTTTAATTTCCTAAAATAGTAATAGCCAGAAGCAAAACATATTCAAGGAATAAATCCAGGCCCGTACCCAGAAAAAAATTTGGGAGAGTCCAAACGGTGGAAAAGGCAGAATTTTTCACAAAAAGAGGTCATTATTGCTATTTAATTAACAAAAATCGATTTTTTTTAGGGGGGAAGGGTCCGAACCCCCTGGATACGGCCTTGAATAATCACCCTATAAAAAGTGCCGGTCACTCTTAAAAAGGGTCGTACCTCATTCTTGATTAGAGCAGTCCACTCTTTCAGGGATGGCGTGCTGTCAACCTTTCCTTAGGCTTTCTTTCCCGGAGTGCGCTTTTGAATTCTCACTCCTACTCCAGAGTCAGAAATGTCACTCCTCGGAATAGTACTTTCTGACTCTATGGAGGTTGGCTGATTTTTGCCACGAAGGTAGTGATATATCACTCCTCAGAACAGGTTTTCCCCCTCTTGATTATTAAGAGAGTAAGCTACCGAATCTATAAAGATAACTGAAACGATATTATGAGTTTAATAGTAAGCTCAAACCTTAAAAGCGTATGAAAATTTTCCAGTGAGTACCATAACTTGCCCCCCCCCCACTGTATACTGATGTATATTTTTATAACATTTCCCAATTCTCGGCAGATGCCGGTCACTGATAAAAATGACTCCGACATCCATTTTTATAAATAACCGGTCATGTATACAGGAAATGATGCCCTCAACAGAAAAGGCTTCCCCGTGTCACTGCGTTCATCTTATTAAACATTTTACTGAAATCTCATTTGTTCTTGAATCAATATACAGTAAAAGCTCGACTATCCGGAAAGCACGGGAAGCGTCGAATGCCAGATAAGGGAAAATTCTGGATAGTTGAGCTTGTAAAGGAAAAGATAGAAACATTCGCTGGCAAAAACAGAGGGGGAGGGGAAGGGGGGGCATTACGCGTGTGCATACTGCTCAATTTTTATTTATGCAGTTTTGTAACAAAGTTTTAATTGAATTTATGCTAATGAATAGTTTATATTGCAGAGTTTAAAGACGTTATACAAGACTTTTTATTACAATCTGCATCCTTGGGAAGATTAATAAAAAATTAAAGTAATAACACCTTCCGATTTTCAAAGCTTAAATAATAATAATAAATCGAATGTTATTTCTTGTCCCAGCCCCCCCCCCCCCTTCCTCTTCAGTTTCTGTTCAGAGATAAAGTAGTCAAATCATTAGAATGCCTATGCCGGAAAGTAGGTCACGAATCACTGCATTTAAATAATCTGCAATCAGCATTTCTGCCATGTGATTACTTTATAGGGCAAAAGATGAAACATATCATAGTTCTGTGTTAATCCTTAAAAAAAAAAAAAACTTTTTGAGAATAATGTAAACATATTGCTATAGTAATAAATAGTATGATCAGGGTTTTATCTCCTTGTCGTCCCTTCTGTGCTTGCAGAAGCAACAGTGAAATGTTGTGTTTTTGTATTTTGTAATCATTTAGGCTGTTTTTCTTTCGTATTTTTAAACACACCATTGTAATGTATTTAAATATTAATATTCTCTGGTAATTGGAAATTTGCACCTGTTGCCACCGTACTGTTTGGACAGCTGGAGAGGGGGGGGGAATCACCGTACTAATCAATCTTTTGAGAAGACACAAAAAAGAAAAAGAGGGAAGCTGAAAATTTTCCGGTTACTTGGATGCCGGATAATCGAGCTTTTACTGTAGTAAAATTTGTCCGAGTTCTGTGTCCTCATAGCAAGGACATCGTGCGTTAGAGGGTTAAGAGTAAAAAGTTCTGGTGTTTCTGCCCCACTAACCTCCTTTCACATTATTTAATCATTTATTTTTTTTTCTCTTAACCCTTTGAGGCGCAACCCTTTCCCAATGCTGGAAAAAAGGCAGCCGTTGCCATCGCTCGACTTAACGACCAGCAACGATCGAAACGTTCATCGGACGATCGAAAACGTTCGGCGGACGATCGAAGCGCTCATCGCGTGCCACAGACCGAGAGACCCCTTTTTTTGACGCAGCTGGCTGTGCCGGCACAGCCTCTTGCTGGTAGTTAAGTCGAGCAATGGCAACGGCTGCCTTTTTTCCAGCATTGGGCAATCTATCTAGCTTTTCTCGCATTTCTTCCATTTTTCGGCAGATGTCAGTGCTTTTAAAAAGAATCGTGACAATCTTTTGACAGGAAAGGACGTGCTGAAAAGTAAAGGATTCTCGTGGAGCTATGTCACCCTCAACTATTTTTATAGAAATCCAATCTATTCTTCGTGTCTGGCAACAGTCAAAAGTCAGAGTTGGGTGTTCCCAGAGCGGGAACACTGCGCCTTAAAGGTTTTAACGGTGTAGTTCGAAAAATCGTGTGATTTTGGTACACAAGTACAAATAAATTCATGATGCCAGGCACTTCAAAATTTTGAAACTGTCTACAAGCTGTACTACATACTGAAATAAACGATCCATCTGTATCCGTTTCAAAACTTTTATTAAAAAATTTTTAAAAATCGGAAATTTTCGCAAAACGTGTCACTCTTCGAAAAATCTTGCAGCTCAGATCCCTGTTTAAGAATTTTTTCTGAAAATTTCACAAACGCCACAGCTTTCTGGCTTACTGCAGTGTGTAAAGCAGCTTATGAAGAACCCTCTGGAATTTTTTGGAGACCCTGGTGCTATTAGTTTATTTATATTTGTGTACCAAGGCTGAAAACAGAGTTTTTTTTTTCCTTCGACAAACACCCTTAAAACAAGACAAAAAAAAAACCAAAAGTATTTAGGATTAAATTTTTTCTACGTCATACATAAATTCTCCATCAAATTTTCAACTTTCGTTGAAACTTTCATGAAGCATTTGATAAAATCATGCCTTAGTGTGAAACAATCATGCATTTATAAGTATCTCATGGCAGACATAACACCTGCATGATATATTTCAGCGGAGGTTTGAGAAGCAAAAGACGTAAACTTTACACCTGCGTGTGCACGAAATGAGATACAGTAATTTTATTTAAACAGATCAGTTGCGCGTAGGACATCCCACAGGATGCTTAACCAGAGGGGTTAGGGGGATCGGATTTACCTCCCTCTCTCTCTCCCTCCAGGAACTCATATTTCCTATTTCGTTAGGATCGAGAACAGGGATCCAGAACATAGGGTTCCACCTTCAAAAATTTCGATTTCATTTTATGTATTTTTTAATCACAATGAGACGCTTTATTGCTGAGATGTTTTATTGCTTTTCATTTAATAACCAGAATAAAGCCCGTTGCGGAAGCAATTACAATAGACTCGATCTAGATCGAGCGACAAAAGTTAACTCGTGATTTTCATAGTACCTGAACTGATTGTTAAATTAATTTTAATCTTGGCAAGCGTCTTAATATATACAAGCGTCTCAATTGGACAAAAATGTGTCTACACTCAGTATATTCAATCTTCGTTTACTTAAATTAAGTACCTTCATATATTCAAATTTTACTAAATACCAAAATCGAATTTCATGCTCTTCTGGAAACGCGAGGAAACTTTTCGCATTCGAACGATTTCGTTTTGTGGGAACAGCCCCTCCTATATCAATGCCCCATGCAGAGGAAATCATTTTATTTGTGAAAAAAAATTAAACTATGTAATCCGGAAAAACTATTTTAAACGAATTGGAATCGCCATTTTCCCTTAAAAGCCTGATGACCGTGATTCAATAAGACGTCCGTGTCACAGCTCATTTTATCATGCAAACGATTAACTTTGACTTTCGCAAAATAAAATGCATCTGAAAATAGCAAATATTCGTTTTAAAATGCTTGAATGGGTATATTTTCAGATTTTTAAAGGAGTGCAGATTGGTTTCTATATTTTTATAGACATAATACTGAAAAATTTCAAGCGGATCGCACAAACTGTGTGGATTTTATTACGTTTCAGACAATAACTTTTGAATCTGTTTGGATGAATAATGGTAAAAGTTTTATCTTCGAGTGGTTCAACTGGAATAGTTATAGAGTCACTGAGTCAGGGATCGGCGTAACTATACAGAAGGATGCTGTAGGGCTCAGCCATTGAAATAGATAATTCTTTAAAATCTTGCTTTCTCAATTATTCATGAATTGATTTTTCGAAGGCCAAGTTTGGAAATTTCACCTCGACATCCATGGGCGCCGGCAGAATTTTTTTCAGGGGGGGGGGGGGGGCAAAGACTACTTTAACGTATGGTTACCATGTTGAAAAGAGAAAAAAAGCAAGTGAAAACACAGCATAAAATAATCCAGGGGGCGGCATGGCCCCTCCTTTGCTCTATGCTGCCGGCGCCCATGTGGACATCTATGTTTAGGGATCCTCCATCCCAAGGTGTGCTTTATAGTCAATTTTTTTTCTAAATCGGACTCTAATGTTCATTAGTTTCATGAAGATGATTTATAAGCAGGATTCGAGCCAAAGCACACGAATTCGATATAAACTACTGGCCAAAAGTATTGCAAGTTTGAGAAATCTAACCATCGTTTCAAGAACCAGCCCAGAAAAAATGGACAGGAAATTTGCCAGATTTTAATACTTTTGAGAATTTATGTAGTATAATTGGAAAGAATACATCTTAATATCAACAAAAAAAAAAAAAAAAAAACGAGAGCTACAGGAACCTATCATTTAAGTTGCCACCCTGAAACACCAAAGGAAGTGCTGTAAAACATTGTGGAATCCCTATCTAAAAGAGTGGCTGTTCTGGTCCAAGTCAAGACTGCTCAGCAACATAATAAATGATATTTAGTTTAATTGTATTGATTTATTGTCCTCTTTTTGCAGAATAACTTGAAATGAATTCTTTATTTAATTTTATTTCGGCGAGCCACAATGGATTATGATTTCTTTAATAACCTATGTATTTTTATGCTATTTTTTCAATAAATTAAATAATAATTTTTTTTCTTTAACTTAATGCTATGCTGTCTTTGAAGTCACTAATTTAACATGTTGACATTAAAAAGTATCCATTATATTGATTTTTAATTTTGACGGGGGAGAGGGGGCTTCATCTTGAAAAGGGCTAGATTTCTGAAACTTGCAATACTTTTGGCCAGTACTGTACATGTTCACAACAACAAGTTTAATGCAGGTATGAAAATAAAGGGCAGAAATACAGTGCGGCCAAAAATTCGGTACGTGCGATTGAAAATTGCATTTGTTTCTGCGATTTTGGAAGATAAGAAAGCATTGGTGCCACTAAATATTTGGATCCTATTTGCAGCCCTGATTTATTGTAATTTTTTCATGACTCATTTCAATGAAAATGA
This sequence comes from Cheiracanthium punctorium, assembly GCA_038373885.1. Lineage (NCBI taxonomy): Eukaryota > Metazoa > Arthropoda > Arachnida > Araneae > Cheiracanthiidae > Cheiracanthium > Cheiracanthium punctorium. The sequence continues at coordinate 19,258 of JAWZYV010015260.1, forward strand.
TATTTCTTTGTTTTAGCAGTATTTGGCTGTAATCGTAAACGCCAAACGAGTTACACTCGTGCAATGAGTTTCCATCTAAGGCGTTCGTAAAGGAGACTGAGTGCATACAGTTTTTAAACTAGAGCGTTCGTATACGAAACTGAGTGCGATTCGTTTCAAACGAACTAAACCGACCCCTGCTAAGGTTTCGTCAGTTGTTTAGAAGATACACTTGCTGCACGTTGTTGTTTTCAGATGGCGTCCGTTGTTATGGAAAAGTATGTTGTTGTGAAAAGTATTTCACGTTTTCTAAAGCTGCAAATATTCTTTTTTCGAGGAGGAAATTCATGCGCACGTTAGAAAATACTACGAAGATACAGAATTTTTCAAAGGTAATGATTTTCTTGTATTTTTCATTTTAGTCAATTCAAAAATGCATGTTTTAGTGTTGAGATTGAAGTGGATTGAATCCGTTATGAGCGAAATTTGAACTTCTCTTGCTAAATACTTTTGAAAAAATGAAGTTTAAGTTGAAATTTCTAAATTTTGATGTGTGCACTTCCATGATGGCCACTCTTTCTTTTAAAAATCCTCTTGATTTTATACTGCGTATGCACTAAAAACTCTCCTCAGCAAAATGAACGGATTCGGGAATTGTAAACAAACACGTCTCCTAGGCGACGAAACTCAATAAACTGAAGTTGTTCGTAAAGTCAAAGGAAACGGATAACCACTGACAGCACTCAACACACGCATTCCAGTTTTCTTACGAAAACTCGTGCAACGAGTTTGTCGTTTACGAATGCAGCCAATGTCATTCAGTTTATGAGGTTAGGGTTGTTATACATTTTGGATGTTATCCTTAAAGCCGATGTTGAAACAGCCAATGGGTAAAATGTTCTTTAGCCCAACGCATGGTGACATTTTTTAGAGGGACGATGAATGCTCCAAGTATTGTGTCAATTCGATATTTTAAAGCTGCGAGAAAGCCCGAAAGATCCTGCATTTTTGTGTATCCATGATTGTTATTTTGTAATCTAGCGACTGCGTGGACATACGCTTGCTCCATTGGACGTCACTGAACTGTTCGTTTGGATTTTCGCACACGAGTTATTGTTATGGCACTCATGTTTACATTTAGCTGTTGCCGTTCGCAGCTGAAAATATTTCCGATTTTGGTACCGCATACGTTAGCGTATTATATAAGTAGATACTATATTTAATAATGACTGCCTGGAATTTTAATTCTGGCAAGCGTATACTCAATTCCGTCGTAGGATTGTGTTGCTCTTTTTTTTAGGACTATAACTGGAATTTCATTTTAAATGTGCAAGATTTTTTCGTACAAAAAAAAAGGTCCACAATTCGATGTTACAACAATCTTAAATATAAAATTTCAACATTCTATGACTAATAGTTTTTCAGATATGCCAGTTACGTAGGGGAAGGTGGTGTACCTTGGAGGCACATTGATTGTGCAGCCACCAGGAGAGATAAATTTAAACTAAAATATTAGTTGCATATATTTATTACTAGAGGCTCATGGGAAGTTGTTCTATGACTGATCAACACACGTTTTGCTGATGTAAAATCCAAAGTTTGTTTTTAGCATCAAAAAGTTACATTTCAAGGACATATTATATTTCTTCCATAACTGTAAGTATTAAATTTTGTTTTGAACTAATAATCACAAGTTTAAAAGCTTGTTTTCAGCTACATTTATGTATATTTGAAAATGGTTAACTCTTAACATATTAAGATATGGAAGCCATTTTGTAAAACACTTGCTTGTAGTGTACCTTGCATGTAGCTAATGTTGTGTACCTTATAGGTATCACCAAGGTACACTTCCTAAATTTATTAATAATTATGAATAAAAGTTGTTAGAAAGTATTTCTTTACTTCAATTACCCAAGTGCTGGTCAAATACGCCTGAATCTAAATGTAGGACTGTTAAATTCCTGAAGTTGTAAACCTAAATATAAATTCAAAAGCGAAGTTATTTGAGCTTAGTATTAGACAGTCAATAAATATTTTAATAAATATATTAATATTTATTTATATATTATTGTTTCATGAATAATATTTCTTAGAATGTTTAAACACTTTGCATTTTCGAAAAATTATCATTTGGCATAAGCTTAGATCACCTGAACGTGGAATAGAACTAAATGGGTTACACATAAAAGAGAAGATATTAAACAGTGGTTATTTTTATTTGACTAAACTTTATTTTATACCTAAACTGTTCCAACTTTATTATTTTAGTTATATGAACAATTTTATGTTTTAAAAACTGTAAATTTAAAACTAATTACACTAATATTAGCCCAAAGTAGGCCTATGCAAATTCAGATTACTGCAAACAAATAATAAATGCTGTGCAGTACTCCATCTGCTAAAAATGAATACCCCCAACGTACACCATACCTACCTCCAAGGTACACCATGTACCTTGGCTGTATTGTAAGCTATTTTTAAAAAAAATTAAAAATGAGTGTAGAAATGTATTTGGACATTTTATAAAAATATATGTAACTCCTGATATTCTTAAATTTATGGGAAAAAAATGTTTTACTGATATTTTCCAAACGCATTTTTTGTAAAAAATCAAAGTTTGAAAATACCTCCAAGGTAAACCACCTTCCCCTACATACGTAAGTACACACATCAAGAAGGAACTAGTCAAAATGAATTGAACACGCATATACACATACATACATACATGCATACGTTGAGACGTATCGTAAAAACTCTTCGAGGTGAATTTAGAGATAGCTAAAATCGTTTTTCCATCAAAATCTGTATAACGAAATTTTCTGAGATCAATATAACTTCCTTTTACTTCGAACGATGAAGTAAAAAAGATTATGTGTAACATGCCATAGCAAAATTAGTATTATTATTGATTTTGTGGGAGTGAAGGCTTTGTTGAACGAGTTTTTTGTGCCAGTGTCACACAAGGGGTCTCTTCTGGCTTTTGGGGACGGAGAAGCAGTAACGAATTGATTTGGACGTCGTTAATACTGATTAAAAGATTTCAAACCTTGTACTGTTCCAAGGGAAACAAAAGCCAACCAGCTTAACCCTTTCCCAATGCTGAAAAAAGGGCAGCCGTTGCCATCGCTCGACTTAACGACCAGCAAGAGGGCGGACGATCGAAACGTTCATCGCGTGCCACACATCGAGAGACCCTTTTTCGACGACAGCTGGCTGTAGTTAAGTCGAGCGATGGCAACGGCTGCCCTTTTTTCAGCATTGGGCAGTCTATCCAGCTGTTCTCGCATTCTTCTATTTTTCAGCAGATGACAATGCTGTCAAAAAATGATCGTGACAATTTTTTTTTTTTTACGGGAAATGACGTGCTAAAAAGTAAAGGATTATCGTGGAGCTCTGTCACCCGAAACTATTTTTTATAGAAATCCAATCCATTCTTCGTGACTGGCAACAGTCAAAACGTCAGAGTTGGGTGTTCCCAGAGCGGGAACACTGCGCGTTAAAGGGTTAAAACAGGCATGAAAACTTGTATATCTGTGGGGCGTCTCATCAGTACGGTTTTTCTGAAAGAGAAGGCAAGGGAGTACACTTGATACTCTATTGACTATCGCCGCTGCAGAGCCGCCCAGGTGGTGTAGTGTCTCAAGAATCAATCTATCACGCCTTGGTTCCGGGTTCGAATCCGTGCTTGAGCACGGATGTTAACGAGTCCGTCCCGTAACTGGGGGTAACACTGGCTGCCCGCATCATAAAATGGCCGCAATCCCTTCGGGCAGTTGTAGTGGACAGTTCCTAATCGGCAAGTGCCCGCTCGTTGAAAAAAAAAAAAAATCTCTGTTGGACAATTTTCTGAATTCCTAATTAAAGAATGTTATTAAAAAAAGTGGCCGTTCAAGTAACCTTTATGGTGATATATTACAAGGTTTTTTTATTATTTTATGTTCTAACACTAGTTATTTTTAGTGCTTTTATTGTCATCGAAATTAAGAATTGAAGGTTATCTTCTCGGTTGGCCCACTGACTACAATAACAGTACGATGCAAGGGGTCGACGCAAACGAAAATTGGGACCATTTTGGCGCCCCTTCGCCAAGAGGGCAATCGATTAAAACGGCCACCTTCACAAAAATACAGTCTATTAAAATGGCCCTATATTGGCAATTTACTCTGCATTTTAATCTGTTTTATCAATTATTTAACAAAAAAAAGTGACTTTTTAAAAAATTGGTATGAAAACTCAACAAAAAATGTGTCGAAATTTACAAAAATAAGTGTTAAAATTTAAAAAAATGAGCAATTTTCACCAAAATGGTACCCTTGAAAAAATTCCCGTATCGACCCCTGCAAAAGAGTTCACACGCAGAATATATCCTTACGTCATAAAAAGAAATTCCAAGCCAAAAATTCCAGAAGAGCAAGCCCATAAAAAAAGTTTATGGGCTTCCGCTTGCTCTTCTGACACCAGACTTACAGTTGATAACATTAACCTTTTACAGGTCGTATTTTTGATCCATGCATACTTTAAATTAGTTTTTTTTTTTTTTTTTTTTTTTTTGCATATTTTGTCTTCTAATGCATGAGTTAAAGGATATTACTCATTTAGATGAAGAAAAAAAAATTTTTTAATGCAATTTTCACTGTCCCCTACATTCTGTTTCAAAAATTGCATATACTGATGGGTAGTTGAAATAAGTGAATAATTAAAAATGAATAAAAGATTTATTTTTAAATTTAAGTAGAGATATGATTTAAGTTTGAAGGAGGGGGGCGGGTGTATGAAGATAAACTCTCTCCCAATTTAGGAAAATGGCTATTTTCATGATTTTTTTTTACTAGTTTCCCCCACTCATGATAGAAAAGCAAATTTTATTTTAAAAAAAAATCAAGCCATCTTTTAACTTCATTTACTAATTTTTTCCAAGTCAATATTGATAAAATTTCATTTTTTGGGATAAATTTTTAATTCGATGTTCCCGATTCGGAACATTGGCGTGTACAAGGTTAAAGAATATCCAACAGAAGACGACCCCCCCCCTCCCCCCCCCCAATCTCTCCTCTGCTACCAGGCTGAAAATGACACCAACTCCCAGAGGAATGTCACTGAAGCTGCAGAGTTGAGAGATCCGTGTAAAATTCGTTGTCAATGCCACGAATATAACCACTCAATGCGTCCTCTTCTGCGTCGCTGGTCCCTGTCGAGGTAGGAGGGTGGTGGAGACGTTACACTGAATCTGAAAGACTAAAAAGTATATAAATTATAACATGAATAGCAGGAACGCAGCCAGACAGTGGGCACGGGCAGAGCCTGATCAAATAGGTGGACGGGGCCCCGGGGCAAGAGGTTATTTTGGGGCCCCCTATACTATCACAAGCATTTTAGCTTATTTTTGTTGGCTGTTGCATTTTCCCGACATAAAAATAAAACATTTTTAAAGAATACTAAAATTGAATTAAAAATGACCTATTTATTTATACTTATTTAGAACAAGACTGTGTACTTAACAGTGATTTTAATATATTTTTAGTCCGCTTGTATTATGAGCGCATGGGTGCGCTCATTCGAGGCTGGCGAGGCTTCACGACAGCTGGCTGTGCGCGCGCACAGCCAGCTGCATCAGAAAAGGGTCTCCAGATCTGTGGCACGCGATGAACGTTTCGATCGTCCGCCCTCTTGCTGGTAGTTAAGTCGAGCGATGGCAACGGCTTCCCTTTTTACAGCATTGGGCAATCTATCCAGATGTTCTCGCATTCTTCCATTTTACAGCAGATGTCAGTGCTGTTAAAAAGAATCGTGACCATTTTTTGACGGGAAAGGACGTGCTCAAAAGTAAAGGATTCTCGTGGAGCTCTGTCACCCGCCACTATTTTTATAGAAATCCAATCTATTCTTCGTGACTGGCAACAATCAAAACGTCAGAGTTGGGTGTTCCCAGAGCGGGAACACTGCGCGTTAAAGGGTTAAAGAATACTAAAATTGAATTAAAAATGACCTATTTATTTATACTTATTTAGAACAAGACTGTGTATTTAAAAGTGATTTTAATATTTTTTTTAGTACGTTTGTATTATGAGTGGATGGGTGCGCTCATTGAAGGAACGGCCATGACGAGGCACGGGAGCAAAGTCTCTCACGCCAAAAAATTCGCCAAAAAAATCTCGCCAAAAAAATCACGCCAAAAAATTTTCTTCATACACCAAAAAGTTCGAAATTTTCTTTCCCTCATCACGAAATAAAATATGTTAACTCGTGGATATTTTGTGATGAGCATATAGAGGACCAATACCATACGTTTTCAAAAACTCCTCACTTCTTGTTTATGGATCCATGAGTCTTAAAGCCCATTCAATTAGAAGAACAGAAAATAAATCTCTAAGTCCATTTATTGTTAAAAATGATGCTATAGATATTACAAAGGAAATTGAGTTGCAAAAAATTTATTATTGCAGTATATATGAATATGTAATATAATCATAAACGCAGATTTGGGGTCTATTCTCGGGCCGCATGCAGTGAAATCAGGCTTGCTCCTCCCTCCAACTCCACTGCTCATGTGAAATCCATGTAAAACACTGAATGCACAGTTGCATCCGTGTAACGTGTCAATGCACGATATCCCCAATGCGTCTTTCTGCGTCGCGGTCCCTCTAGTAGAGATGTGAGACGTTACTGATCTAAAGACTAAATATAAATTATAACATGATGATAACGTCCTATTGTACTTCCTGTTCATAGAACTATCTTTGATCAATTTATTTAAGTGTCTAGTAAAACTGTTTCACAATCTGCAAGCAAATTTGAACGTACTCGCTTTAAATACTGCTTGATGAGCATCGTAACCAAGTGTGCTGGTTTGTCTTCTTGTTCACAAACACTCGAATTGAATCTATATTGAAATGTCTCTAAAGTATTTTACAATCTTTCGGAATATTCGTACCCTGATAAACTGTCATGTTGCCATTCTAGCCAATTTGAAGATATCGCAGCTTGTCGTTTGAGACTTTTCAAACAAAATTGACGTTATCAAAAATTGCAAACTTTGTGCGACTTCACATTTATCTCCCCTGTTATCGTTACTGCAAACACATGAAAAAAATGCTCAGCGCGAGATCTGTGTAGGCAAATTATGCCGACTCTAAACCCTGCTAGCACGTGTGCAATAATAACAGAAGAACTGCTATTTTTATTGCGTCCCTATCTTCTAGACTGTCTAAAAGTGGGGTGAAAAGGACATCCAATTCTATTTTCATTGTAAATAGCAGGACAGTAAGATTCTTGTATGACATTAGTGGATGTTCTCAGTGTTGCTATTAGGTCTTACAGGTCTGATCTGCGAGTTACCTGGCATCTCGAATTCTAGACGTAGGAAAAGGAAATAGGGACCATTACTGAAAGGACTTGAGAGCTCTAGTAAAAGACTTAGGAAAATAGAGACATTGCAGCCTGCATGAATCGCAGGAACGCAGCCAGATAGTGGGAATTGGGGACTGTGCCCCCTCCAGAAATTTCGATTCTTGTGTCAGCTGGATTGGATGCCAATGCAGGGTTTCTACAGATTTCACAGCTTTTGTTTCCCTGACTTTTATCACGCTCTTCCCTGACTTTATCAAGCGTGATTTCCCGAATTTTGCGTTTCTATTTTTAACATTACATACTTTAATTAATAACTTTTTATATATTTTGCCCCTTTCTTTTTACAAATAATAATAATAAAATTAATATATACAAGAGTCTTATTTGACATCAGTGGATTCTAACAAAAACCCTGTTTGATAATAATTTAGGATAAAATGAAGCCTATTTCAACTGCACAAGATAGGCTCATAAAGAACACATTTTAAAATTATTTACAAGATTGAACGAGAAAATGAAAATAAAACAATTTCTATACTTAGGTTCGAACAACAAATATTTTCGTGGTTTTACCGCAAAATTCAATCTTTCTTGCATTTCCCTGACCTTTCTTCAATTTCTGCAAATTTCCCTGACTTTTTCCCCGAATTCCCGACTTTCCAGGTCTGTAGAAACCCTGCAATATAACCATGCATTCTTGCGAGACATTCTGCGTTCTCTACATTTTGGGCCCTCCCCCTTTTTTTCTTCTGGCTACGTGCCTGTCACGATTGAAAGAAGTAATGCATGTCTAATCTGGTATTACTAGGAGTCAAAGCCCGTTGTGGAGGTAATTGCAACGGGCTCTAGAAAAAACATTGGACGAAAATTCTTCCACACTCAGTGTATTGATCTTCGTCCACCTAAAATAACTTCTCATATTCAATTTTAATTATAAACCCAAATCGAATTTCATGCTCTTCTGGAAACGCGCGGAAACTTTCCGCACTCGAAAGATTTCGTTTTGTGTACACGGCTTCTCGTATATCAATTCTTCAAGCAGACGATGAAAAAAAAAAAAAATCTACTATCTGGAAAAACTGTTTAAAATGAACTGGAGTCGCAATTTTCCCTTCAAAGCCGTGATTTCAGAGGGACGTCATTGTCACTTAACACAACTCATTTTGTTACACAAATGATTAACTTTTTTTTTTAACTCTTGGAAATAAAATGGAACTGATAATAGCCAAAAAAAAAAAAAAAATAGCTTCAAAATGAGGGAACGGGTAAATTTTCAGATTTTTAAAGTAACGCAGATTGTTTCCTATATTTTTATACATAATTATGAAAAATGTCAAGCGGATCGGTGAAGATGTTTTTAGGCTTTTGGTACTTCACTTTTTAAATCTTTTTTAATCACAGTCATGGCTGTTGACGTTTTATTGGGAGTCGTTGAATTGTTACAGAATCAGTGAGTCAGGGATCACCGTAACTACGTACTAGGATCCTCCGAGATACGGAAAAAATATAGTTAGGTTTCTTCCGAATGCAGGATGCCAATTAACTCCCAATTTCTTCTGGGGGTAAAACGTTAAAAATACTGTTTAACAATCCCATTTACTCAGTCATGATAAAACAAATCTTCTATTCAGAGAATATTAAATGCCACTTTAGATCAAGCAGAATTTTTTAAACTAGATATTGCATTGAATGGCATCACGTCTGTGATGGGTAGTTAGTTCAATGCAAAGAAGATGCCGGAACTCTCGCTGCAGTCGAACAAATAATGTTATCATCCAACTGTTGTTTATATATCGGAGTCTGGTTTGGCAAAAATCTGCAAGCTGCGCTAACAGCTGTAAAATAAAGTCTACTTTCTCAACTGTTGCCTTTTTAAAATCACAACAAAAGCATAAAAGTTGAGTTGGGGAAAATACTTGATAAGAGATCATTTTGTAGAAATGTAAAAATGCTTGGCATTCACCTCGTTAGTTTACACTTAAGTTATTTTATATAGTATTGAAAGATGTAGTATTATCAATTCCATATGAACATGGACATGACCATTAAAAATATTTTTGTCATTTTTTAATAAATTGTGTGAGAAATTTTTCTGAATTGTCGAAGCTGTGTTGGCGACAGTTTATTTTGTTTAAAAGTTTCTTTTTATCAGAATGGAAACACTTCAAAGTCAGACATCAGAAAGTCAGATATGTATGCTGTAGCATGAGTTACTCAGTTGTGTAGCATGAGTTACTCAGTTGTGTAGCATGAGTTACCATACGTTTAGTTCAGTAACCAATTTTATAAAATATCGCATACAACACTAGGTGATGTTTTGTGATAAGAAAAGTAAATACAAACTCTCATAAAGAATATTAGCACCCAAGAAGTAGAATTTTCGCAGAAATACAACTCTGATTTTACTACCCATACTTGAGTGCCTTTTTTTGGTAGCATGAGCTACCAAGCAATTTTAATTAATATTTCAATAAATTACTTATAAGATTTTTAATGATTTATTGAAAAAAAAGAACAATTTGAATTTTAATTTAAACATCATGAATTTGATCAATCATGATGAACAATTTGAATTTAATCTTGAATTTCGTTGAAAGAAAATAAATGCATTTTTTGTTATTACGTCATGTTTAAAAATGCGTTTTTAAAAAAATGTAATGCGTTACCGTAGATTCACCCATAGGTGAGAAAAATATGCATCATGAACAATTTGAATTGAATCATCATGAATTTTGTTGAAAGAAAATAAATGCATTTTTTGTTATTACGTCATGTTTAAAAATGAGTTTTAAAAAAATGTAAGCATGAGTTACCGTAGAGTCACCCATACTGAAAAATATGCATCACGAACAATTTGAATTTAATCATCATGAATTTTGTTGAAAGAAAATAAATGCATTTTTTGTTATTACGTCATGTTTAAAAATTCGTTTTTTTTTTAAATGTAATGAGTTACCGTAGAATCACCCATAGGTAAGAAAAATATGCACCAGACTGCATGGAAATGAAGAACAAACACCGTATTGCAATAGAATAAATCGACACACAAGAAATATTCAAACTCAAAAATTGTGCGTTTTGTAAGGTTATAACAATCAGCTGCAACGTCCCAAACTTGCAAAAAAGGGCAGAGGTCACTCCCTAACAGGGGGTTCAAACAATTTCAAACGAATATAAAGAATGGTGCATCTGCACAACTCATAAATTCTACGAGATTAAAAGAGCGTATCTCGTTTTGCAGAATACGATCGGGTGAACACAGGAAAAAGATTATGTACAGGTATGGTACATATAGAAAAGTTTATGTAGAGCGTAAAAAGGGCACAAGGCACTCACTAATAGGGGTTCCAATATTTTCAAACGATTATAAATTTTTTTTAGATGAAAATAGTCTATGATAGTGTATATATGAGTGAATATGATAATACATTAGTGAATATGATAATATAGAATATATGAAAATGTAGTATATATGAGTGTAATAATATATAATACGATATGATAGTACATACGAGTGAATAGGATATAATATAATAGTATATATGAGAATATATAATATGATATATGAATATACAGTATATATGAGTGTAATAATATATAATACGATATAATAGTAAATAGGAGATGGAAATAGCAAATTCTCGTTCTGCACAGAATAGTTGCAGGTATACACAGGAAAAAAATGTATATACAGATATATACAGAAAAGGTTATGTACAGGTATATACAGGGCACACAAACAATCACAAGCTCACGGTGCAACTGATCACACCATAATTCACAGGCCCAACGCTCTCCTACATCGATGACTATAACCCTAGATAGCAAGACTTAGGGGGGGGGGAAAGGGGACGGCAGCAAGTGGATGGTAGAATGACTCCCGAAAGGCTGTTTCCACAAGTCGGGCGACTCAGTGAGTGTTCGGGGAGGGGAGGTTACTCGGAGGAGCCCGCGCCCTCCCATCGGGTGGGACTGAGGGGTCGGGGGGGGACACGATTAGGACATCTTCGTCCGAGCGCGATTCCCGATAGGAGAAGGAGGGGGGGGGGAGGCGGAAAGATCGTTGCTTCGACGTGCACTTGGCGATGTTCTTCAGTTGGCGGAATAACCTGCAAGTATGAGCGATGTTTAGCATGAGCCACTCAATTTCAGATCAGGGTATACACTATATATTCGCTCTGGAACCGTTTTTTTTTTCTGCGAGATCCAAAGAATTCCCGTGTACTAATAGGGACGTCTCTCTCATTAAGTGTTGACGAGGCAATATAAACCAATGTCGAGCATTGGCACCGTCTTATTTGCTCATATGTACTGCACCCTATTATACGGGACTATTTTAAGGGACTTGAAGATTCATGTTAGAAATTAAAAACGTAAGCAGGGGGGGGGTTGTCGAAGCCCCTCCTCTCCTGTACTCCCCTGTCAGTTACAATACCTCTATCGAGCACACCTTAACCCTTTAACGTGCAGTGTTCCCGCTCTGGGAACACCCAACTCTGACGTTTTGACTGCTGCCAGGCACGAAGAATAGATTGGATTTCTATAAAAATAGTGGCGGGTGACAGAGCTCCACGAGAATCCTTTACTTTTGAGCACGTCCTTTCCCGTAACAAAAATGGTCACGATTCTTTTTAACAGCACTGACATCTGCTGAAAAATGGAAGAGTGCGAGAACAGCTGTATAGATTGCTCCATGCTGAAAAAAGGGCAGCCGTTGCCATCGCTCGACTGAACGACCCGCAAGAGGGCGGACGATCGAAACGTTCATCGCGTGCCACAGATCGAGAGACCCCTTTTTTGACGACAGCTGGCTGTGCCGCACAGCCAGCTGTCGTCAAAAAAGGGGTCTCTCGGCACGCGATGAACGTTTCGATCGTCCACCCTCTTGCTGGTCCTTCAGTCGAGCGATGGCAACGGCGGCCCTTTTTTCAGCATTGGGAAAGGATTGCTCCTCAAAGGGTTAACCAAAAAATGCATTGAGTTTTTAGAAAGTTTAACCCATTATATAAAACGCATGCTGTTCGCTCTCATTCAATATTCCCACTTTTCGTGGCATCAGTCCTGATTCCCATACTGAGTCTCTAGAGGCAGCTTTGTGTTTTTGCGTTTTACGTCACGGATTTCGCAACATCCAATGGATCAAGACCACTGGATGGAACTTTCCTGTGCAGTCGTATTAATTTGACGCGTCTGCTTGTGTGAAGTCTATTCTACTCCAGCGAATATAGTGTATATCCAGAATTGAAAGCAACCGGCAGTCTATGCCTCGTCTTTACCTTGAATGTGTTGTAAGAGGGAGGGGGGACCTGAAATTCATTGTCTAATCCAGGTTAAGCCGGGGTAGACTGGGAAAAGCAGTTCCTTTGTTATCAACTGTCGGGAATTGCCTATTGGGAAAGGGCTTTGGTTAATGGGTGTGGGCGATTGTAATAAGGTCGCCAATTGAAAGTCTTTGGGGGCAGTTTGACTCTAAATCACTTGGTTAAAAAATTGCTTAGGAAGTTAATGCACTGCCCTGCCCAGTGGCGCACCCAGGATTTTAGTTTAGGGGGGGCTGGGCGACATACAAATACTTCTGAACTCGGTTATAGTGACCTCGATTAGTTACAACTCTCTTATAACGTCTACATATTTCGGTACCACTTGATTGTCCCATAGAACACAAGCCCATAAGCAATGTAACTCTGTATCATAGTCAAGTCATAAATAATTGTCATGAATGTCACAAGTCATAAATAATTGTCATGAGTCATAAATAATTGTCTGATCTTTTCAGTGACGTTGTAACCGAGATTAACAGTGTTTCATAAACTAACTGTAAGCATTTATTTAAAAACTTTTTTAAATAAATGTCTTTTTTGGTTAGAAATAACTTGAAGACAATTAAAAAAAGAAAAAATTATAATACATTAGCGACAATTTTCATTTTTAAAGCTTTTCGCTTCTAACTTTCTACCTTTAGGGGGGGCTTCAGCCCCCATAGCCCCCTCCGTGGGTGCGCCTAGGGCCCTGCCTATCATTTAACGAAACAATCCTTAACTGCGAATGAAATGGGTTTATGTTTTGTGAGTGGCCGAGCTATAACGTTACAGCCGGAGACTCGGCAGCATGAGGGGTGCAGTGGTGTGTTAGAAAAACCTGTCGAAGTTTAACCTAAACTTAGCTGATTCCATAAAATTTATGTAACAATTATTTGTTTAATAATTAATTGAAATGAACCATAATATAGTCAAATGTTTGGTGAATACGGCCGTTAGAGAGCTGGAAGTACGAATCTAAATAATCCGTTTAATATATCAATATAACCTCTGAGAGTAGCCTACCTATTAAGTTTAAGGCAATAATCCGTTTAACAAGAAACAGCACCATGGACATCTCCTTCCCCGCCGAACCTCGCAACACAGTTGGCGAGCTCGGGCAAGTGCCCATGAAGTCCGCCGAATTGTAGCATTGCCTTTATGTGTCTGCTTTGTCTCGCATTGACCTGATGTCTGTCCAGTAGCACTATCGCATTCTTCCCATGACCAAAAAATACTGTATATTCTTTTTCTTCTTTTTTTTTTTTCTAGCGAAAAGTATGCTTGTTTCAAACTCGTTCGAAGCACGAGTTCTCTAGGATATTTTGTCCTTTGGGTTTCTTTTTTACTTTCCGAACATGTACCATGTAAGGAAAGTATTGTAATCATGAAAAAATTCGAATTCCAGATTTTGGTGTATTTACACGTTTTGAGGTCTTCTGAATTCATTTATGCTATTTTTACGAGATGTATGTATGTATGTGTGTATGTGTGTGTGTGTGTGTGTATGTGTGTTTGTGTGTATGTGAGTGAACACGATAGCTCCTGAACAGGGCATGCGATTGAGCTCAAATTGGTTATATAGGTTATAAACCACCGTCGCAAGACCGGTATTGATTTGGGTGTGTATAGGACTTACAGTTTTTCTACAGGGCTACGACAAAGATTTCTTTTACATTATGGCCTATGGGGAGAAATTCTTGAAAGTGCGCTAGCGTTTAAACGGTACATTCCATTGAGCTTAAATTTGGTATATATGTTTGAATTATTCATCGATTAAAATTTATTTAAATGCTTGGTAATGATCTTAATCGTAAGTGTTCGGAAAGTCGAGTGGAGTCACTCCAGATTTTTTCTTTTTGAAAAAAAAAGGATACATTTTTAAGGAATCGAGTTCTGAAGAAGAATGGTAGGTGGCTGAAATGAAAGAGTCCAAAGTTCTAGCTTACCGCGCTGCTGACGACTTCGATAGAACGGTCCGGAGATTTGGGCAGTTCTTTCCAGACCCAATATGAACACGCGTTAGAGCCGTTTAAAAAGTCCAGCACCGAAGGCACCCGCTACCCTAGGCAGATACTCCTCGTGCACGTTTGCCTTGCCACAATACGCATACTTAAAGAGTCTAGGGATGCGATTCACCATTACTGGTATTGCAGAATATTTCAGCGAGCTTTTACTCAAAAGTTATGCTTTTATGCATAAACGCAGACATTTTTATACATAAAAAAAAACATTCCGGACCGGCAGGTCTTCCTGTGGATGTCAAACGAATCGTAGACCACTTGTTACGCCAGTGTTTATTTTGGAATTGTCAGACTATTATCAAATCCATGCAGAGCACTGGAGCTTTAGAAACTTAGCTGAATGCTACTAGATTAACAAAGTCTACTGAATAAACCGTTTAGCATTAAAGAATTCCTCAAATTAATCATATGATTGTAAATGACAGTTAACTTTAAGTCAAAGACATGCAACTGCTTCTCGGGACAACGAATAACACTCAAAATAAGTGGTGTTTAAAAGATAAAATAATTAAATGTAAAATAACACCACAAAAGTAACTTGTCAGGTTATGCAGCTGTTTCGATCGAAAAAAATTCGATCTTCAGTAGCGACCCCAGTCATTCACAGACTGTTACAGGGAACTAGTTTCCTGCCCAAAGATCACAAATTTTCCGATCAAAACAGCTGTATAACCTGACTAGTAATTTTACAAAAAATTTTACTTATTTTATGCTTCTAAGGACTTTCAAACTGTTATGTTTTTCCATTTAAATTTATATATTTCTTTTGTTGGTTTGTAAAGTAGTCCAGTCAGTCTGGACAACCAGAGCTATCAATTATTTTCAAAATTGCAATTCTTTTTTTTTTTTTTTTTTTTTTTTTTTTTTAAGGGTCAAGCATAAACCTTTAGATAGGTGAATGCTTTTATACACTCTATAAAGTTTCCTGTTTTTACAAAGTATTTCCAGAGAACAAAACAATTGATTTAATGAACTACTCAGAGCTTTCAGCACCTCGTGCTAAACACAGCGTTACCACGTTTTGCGTAATGCTGTTGCCACATGGAATTATTAAACATTATTAAATAAATATATCCCCCCCCAAGAGGTGCGTTTGCAGTTAGAGTAGATACGGTAGTGAATTAGGATAGGGGTGGGGGGGGGAGTTATGTCTTTAAATTAAAAAAATGAGTACACACTTTAGACCTGTTTATATTTTTAGTATTTTCATTATACATTAAATATTTTTTTTGGTTCTTTTTAACCATTTCATTTAGCATTTTTCTTAAATCAAACACTTAAAATAAATTTTGAATATTTATAAACCTGTTTAGTTTAACTACTTTGCAAAAATCTCGCATTTTAAAAATACTTATGAAGTATTTATAAATCTGTTCAGTTTTACTTCTTTGCACGAATCTAGCATTTTTAAAATACTTTGTGTATTTATAAATCTGTTCAGTTTTGCTACTTTGCATAGAGAGATCTAGAATTTAAAATACTCTCAGAATTATTTCTAAAAGCATTGAGTGCTTTTGTGTCGACTCCATACTATTTTCTGTGATGGTTTGAATTAAGTTGCAAATTGGATTGGCTTACACTTACAAGTTCATTTTTCTGTTTGAAAAGCAATGAACAATTTCGATGATTCGAGACAGCAATACAGAAACAGCCTCTTGCAAGATTAAAAGCATTTCATGTAAAACATGTGAATAATCAAACATATACATGAGGCTGATGTAAGAAGAAATACAACATTTAGAGAGAAAAACAATGTCTTCATAGAAAATATTCTAGGAATTTGAGTTACAATGCTTTCAAATGGCTTTTTAAATGCAAGATATCAATATGTCATGCATATTTTTGCATATTCTTTTTAACAAATCAACTAACGCAATTGTATGCTTTCAAAGACACGTGAACTTGACTTAAACCATTAAGGTTTGTTAAATTAAAAAAAATAACTTAAAAAAATAGAAATTTTATATAAAATGCAAACACTTAAAAAAATACCTTCTAAATTTCAGAGGCTTCCATTTAGAGGTTTTAAGATTTTTAGAAATTTAATTGCATTCTTTTATAGTCACTTCAGATAGAACAAGTTTCTCATTATATGAGATTTAATGTTTTGAATTAAATTTATTACCCTAGATAATGTAATGATAATTCCTTTAACACTTAATTTCGACACAAAGTAGCTAGTTCAGTTAGAAAATTTAATAGGCTAATTTATTTTTGGTAGCCTTTCAAATTTAACATCAGATCTTGCATTTAAATTGCATCTATAAATAAGTATAGTCTATTCGTAGGTTGGAGGTCCATGCTTCACCTTCATCAAAGGCGCGAGACCGCTGTAGACCGCAGTCATTTTTCACTCTTGGGCCGGATAAATGCTGTTTTCAGCATGGAATCTTGTCAAGTGTGACACCAAGGCACTCCGCTGAATCGCTCCAGTCGATGGTGATTTCATTTATCGACAGTCTTGTCGAAAATAACCTGGCACTTGCTTGGAGTTAAGACTACGCTTCAATATGCGGAACCATTATTGAACTCCATTGCCTCAAAAGACAGGCTGACATCGTACGGCAATGAGTGCCTAGGATGGCAGCATCATTGGCGAAGAAGGCGAGGGTATTCTAGACACGCCGTTAATGAACCAGTTGAAGAAGATTTGGTCCAAGGATCGAGCCGTGCTGGACTCCACTGGTGAACCGCATAGAATCAGATAGGACTGACTGAAAATAAGTTCACTGGAGTACCTAAACAAAGTGCGTTTTAAATCCAGTGCTACATAAGAAGTTTTTGATCAACTCTTACATTGAATGTGTGGCAAGCAAAGAGTGTAGTGAACTACACAGTGATATAGGGCAATCTCCCCGTGTGAAATCGGTGCAAGTCAGTGATTGACGATGTACATGTGGCTAGTTCTCGATGGTCGACCCTGCATCCCCTCACCGACAAGCGGCGAACTTCCTCAGGGTTGCTCGACTGAGAACCGGCCGTGAATGACGTTTATGTGTTACCAAAGGCAGAGGGACAGCCTTAGGTCGTTTGCGATAGCTGGGAACAGGATGATCTTGTTCATCAACGTGGGCGGTCCGTAACGGATGCGTCTAAGAAGTCTTGATTCAAGTTGGGAGACTTTTTTGAAGTCGGTTTTTGCTGCGTAAGATCATACGGGTGCAGCTTAAAGAGCGATCGACTTGACGAGCGCTTTGTATGGAAGAATCTTGCTTTGGATGTCGATTCTTATTTTAAAAATGAGGCTGCTGACACTCTGAAAAGCGGCAGTCATCTTGCCTCTCGTTCGGATAATGTTGCTCTTCCATGGCGGATAATGTAGTTCGGATAATGTCCATGGCGGATAATGTGGTTCTTCAATATGCGGAACCATTATTGAACTCCATCGCCTCAAAAGACAGGTTGACATCGTATGGCAATGAGTACCTAGGATGGCTGCATCATTGGCGAAGAAAGCGAGGGTATTCTAGACATGCCGTTAATGAACCAGTTGAAGAAGATTTGATCCAAGGATCGAGCCATGCTGGATCTCGCTGGCGATCGGCATAGAATCAGAGATATGTAACCCCCAAGTAGGTGGTAGAGTTGACCCATTCAAGAGTAGTGTCATCGATAGTAAGTCTGGGAGGCGGAGATTTCATTTCCATGGAGATGGCAGTGCATTTTTGCGCAATTCAGTTTAATTTTTCCATTTCTCATCCAGAGGTGTATTGCGTCAATATGAGCTTAGAGAGCGTCTTTTAGGAATATCTTCCGTTGGGCATCTTAACCCTGTCAGCGAAACATCTATTAAGCACACCAGTCATTGATGAGTCGAATGAGCGCATTAAGGAAATTGTATTGGATCAGTTTGTAAGTAATCAAGATGCGCCAAGACTTTATCAAATGCCTTTCTGACTGTCGAGTGGAAACATAGCCGTACATCAATCTTTAGGTCGCTGGTTGATAGTAATTTTCTCTACTGCCCAAATTAGTTGGTTTATATAAGTCTGAGGCGAGTTTTTCTTTCTATTGGAAGATGAATTTCAGCGGCTTATCAATACTGTAAGCAAAGTTCTTGCAGAGTTCAACTAGATTATCTTATGAAGAGAAAAAGACACCACGAGTCGTGTTCTTGTCAGGACTATACTTATAGACTATACTCATTTTCAATTAATTTAATCAATCAATTAATTTAATCAACTTTTTAAGACATCAAATGTTCGAGAAAATTTTCAAATGCATATGTAGGCAAAGTACATTGACAATAGGCATACTGTTTTAGTAAAAAAAAAAAAAAAAATACAGTAAGCAGCTTTCATATACTTCCCCACTCATTCTTTTTTAAATGTGTTTTTTTTTTCTTTTTTTTTTAGAAACATTTTTTCTTTCTTTTTTTATTATTATTTTGTATTTTTTTATATTTTCTTTTTTTTAGTTAATTTTTTTCTTTCTTTTACTTTTTTTTTTCTACATTTTTTTTTATTCCTTTTTTTTAGTTTTTCTTTTTCTTTTTTTTTTTTAGAATGAGGAGAAAATTTGACAAAATGCAAACAGTGAGCAAGCCAATCCAATTCCAACCAACCATTTCTACTATTTATTTAATTATTTTCACTTCATCATTTTTATAAACAATAAATTTTTTATCTCTAATTTATGTAAATATTTATGATTTAATTATATGAACTACATCCTACCATTTTAAAGCATATTCTTCACTTTAATAAATTTCTTTAATACAATATAAAAAAACACAATTATTTAAATTCTATATTTAAGAGCATAAAGTGTGTACTCATTACTTCTATCACCGCGTTTAAAACTGATATTCCTTAAATTTTCACTCAATCGCTAAGTAAATAGCAAGTACAACTAAATGAAAACTAATTAGCAAAGCAATAACATTGTTGCATCAAGTAGAGGCAATTCTTTATCATTTTAGTCTTACAGATTCTGACAGAAGTAATCTTTTTATCTTGGCGACAAAGCATTACTGAACAGTTGGTGGGTTTATAAACTTACCAACATGGGCAACGCCATGTTTTGCACACTTTGCTTCTGCGGTTATTTTGAAGGGACACGCTTTCTTTTCTTTTCTTTTCTTTTTTTTTTTTTTTTTTTTTCTTTTTTTTTTTTTAGATTTACAATTTTGAAAATAAAACGTATAATTGTTGCATTTCATGCAGTATTCCTACATTAAAACAATTTTAGGCAATCCTTTTTTTTTTTAAGATTAAAATAAATTCTCGGGTAGTTTGAAAATAGTATGTTTTACATGACCCAAGAAGCAATCCGCCGTCATTTTCTTTATTAATATTATTAATTTAAGGAAAAAATTTCAAACTCAACGACTGTCTGTCAATACAAAAATGTTTCAGAGGCGTAAGATTTATTTACCTATATTCTTAATTATGTGGTTCTACAACAAAAAGTAACCTTTTACAGATCACCTAAGTTAGTTTTAACCAACTGACAAAGAATTAAAAATTTATATTAGTCTTATTTACTGTTTTTAGGAATAGGTATGTTTGACTGGTGACGCACATTTAGATGGTTTTGTGGTTAAGGCAAAGCTGCACGAAGGATCTGACCTAGGGCGTATACCTTGAGCGCGTGGGCGTCGGCAACATAGGGCAAGGAAGGGGCGATTGCTCCGCCTTGATTTTTTTATTTGCAGTTTTTTCTTCTTTTATTTCCGACATGGTAACTCCCTGTTGAAGAAATCTTTGCGCCCCCCCTTCCTGAAAAATATTCTGCCCACACCCATGCTTCGGTGAAGGACTATTTAAGGCAACGGTTCCCAACCTTTTAACATTGTGCCCCCCCTCCAACAAAGGATAACTTACGATGCCCCCCCCCCAAATCAAATTCCTCAACATACATACAGTTATTTGATCTTCAACAATGAACACAAAGTCGCTTTTTCTACAATATAAAGTTATCGGTAAAGTTTAAATAAATATCTTAAGCGAAAACAGATATGTTTTCGAGTAAAAATAAGAATGAATAAGATGATATTTAAAACATGCAATATCGCTTACTCTTTGTCTGTTTTTCTAGCCTTTATAAGCTCTCTGCGACAGCCAAGGGGGGTGGGGCACGCCCCTCCGGTTAGGAACCGCTGATTTAACGGACTGTCACGCGTATTCACGTTACATCTACAGAAAAACACCCGAAACTCCATACCGTTAGATCGTCAGCAACGCGGCTGGCCAGAACCCTGGACCTTCACCCTCGAGTCATTTCCCAATGTGTTATACCTTCGGCCATTGGTCGTTTAGGTTACAGGACAGTGACGGTCAAAGGAAGCAATGCCTTGAACTGACGGACTTGTCAGACACTTGGGGCAGTCACATGCTTAAAGGGATTATCACACTAGCGTAAAATCCGAGCAACTTTCTGCTAGGGGGAACAGCTCTTTCGCAAGACTTCAAGAGAGGCGGGGTTATTCTTCAGGATTGTAAAAGTAAACAAATGTTCTCCGACGCCAAATAGTCATCGCATGTTAACGTATCGCTGATTTGCCGTCTAGGTTGTATCGTGTTTGAGCATCTAGCATAACTCTTTCGTTGGTAGATTGACATCAGATCGGCGGGGATTTGTTATTGATTGCGATTCTTAAATTAATTATATTCATCAAAATAGTGATGAAAGAAATGATGCATTCGTCAATGAAATTGACTTCTAATTCCAGGCTCCACTTGCGCGAAGGCATACTTTCATCAGTTAGAGCCAAGCGCGCCTTTTTATCGCATGGGCAAATCGGGACTTTGCCCAGGGTTCCCCGGTTCAAAAGGGGCCCCAGTTTTAAGTGTTGTTCTGAAATATTCTTTTTTATTTCAAAATTTTATGAAAAAGAAAACAAATTACATAAATGGGGGCCCCCAAATTCATCAATGCCCGGGGCCCCTTTTTTGTCATAATCGGGCCCTGGCCCAGCGTCGAACCGTAGCGACATCCACGGGAGATACATAACCAAGCCTGAGCGCAGGGACTAGAGTGCTGTGTGAGCTATCACACGCTAATTTTTTACCTGTCGGCACGTGTTAAATATTGCTTGTAAGATGCCTTTCAAATGTTGTAATCCAAAGTGTCGAGGAAATTATGGAAATGGACCTCGTGTGTGTGGATTTTCTAAGGAGCATTCCAAATAAATGCCAGAATTTTTCAAAATAAAGCTTCGTAGAAAATTTGGAAGAAATGATTACGGATTAATCAAATTTTGGAATGATATATTCAATTAAATAATTATTTAAAAAGAAAATGGATATTAACGGAAATAGTAACAATTACAGTACTTTATATAGGTTTTCATTCCCTGGGGGTGGGTCTATCTTGTGTTTTAAAATTTATTATTTTTAGGGTTAATATAAATGTTTTAATTTTTTTTCTAATAATTGCTTTACATTTTTTAGGGGTTCCGGGCCTCCTCTGCCCTTTTATTAAATACGCCACTGAATAATTATGTATTTGTAAAAGGTGTTCCAAATAATTTCAAAACTTGCATCCAAATCTTTCAATTAGAATATTTACTTTCTACATTTTAAAAATTTAGTGAATTTTTAAAAATCTAAAGAATTAGACTATTGAAGATTTGAAGAGCTGAATTATTGAACTTTTAAATGTTAAACATTTTAAGAATTCTTGTAAACTTAAGAAAACTCTTATAAGCTAGTGAAGTAATATGAAATTTGCAGTTTTTATGTTTATTTAAGTTCAGAACATAAACATTTAAATTAAGGAAAGTAAAATATTATTTTAAAAATAATAATATGGTTTACTTATTTTTAAAAGCAATTCATTGAATCTTATACTTAAATGTAAAAGTTTGTACGTAGCAACCATCATGCTCAAAAATGTTAGGTTCCAGATACTGTTCATACACTGAGATGTTACAATTTTTAGAAATATAGACATGCTAGATCAAGTAAGATGTAGCATTGCACGATTAAAAAAAAAAGAATTAAACATTTAAGCGAAAATGTAGAAAGCTACAGTATAGAATTAAATTTGTCTTGACTTAAAAAAAAAGAATTAAACATTTAAGCAAAAATGTAGAAAGCTACAGTATAGAATTAAATTTGTCTTGACTTAAATGTTTAATTCTTTTTTTTTTTTTTTTTTTTTTTTTTTTAAGCAAAAATGTAGAATGCTACAGTATGGAATTAAATTTGTCTTGACTTAAAAAAAAGAAAGGTACGTACTCCTCAGAAATGAAGTACAAATCTATAATTTGACAGTTATCTTAATCTAATGTTTAGTTAATTTTAGTGTTAATAAATTATTTTTTTTTACAGGTCTGGGAAACACATTTTAAAGTTGAGGATGTGATTAGAGAAAATATCTCATAACAACTGGATCGCCCCAGGCTAAAAAATGGTGCATTTACTGTTTTGTTTCAAAGATAAAGACGAATATGCACAAGAGAAGACCCTGATAGTAAAAAGTCTCGACTTGAAAGTATTGTTACAGAAATCCTCTGCTACTCCCGGGGTTCGTCGTTCTAAAGTCCAATTGGCGTAGACAGTTCTAGTAAAAAGTTCACTAGCCAGGATGGAATACAACTTTATTGCTTCTAGAACTTCGTGGAACAATCAGCTGTACAAAATTCACAAGCACAATTAAACAGTAATGTGCTTTTGACAGTTCGCTTAGATCAGAAGCTCTCACAAATGCTGTATTTCTCAAACAAAATAGAACACTTTCACTGGCAAAAATTCAGTGAAAATATACGAGAAATAACACTAACAGTCTCTCAAGACTCGGCGATGAAAAATGTACACACAGCACTTAAATTCAAAGCTTCATAAACAGCGCGAAACACAGCTTCTATCACAAAGCAAGTGTACTCACTCTCTCAAAGCTTGATCAACACTAAACTCTCGGAGCAGCGTGCTGGTGGAATTTATAGAGGAGGCAGAAGCTGCGAGCAGCTTCCAGAAAAGTCTATTTCTCGAAGATTCTACATAAAGCGAGAATTTTGATTACGTCATAGAAGAGAAATGTTGTGCGTTTTTAATGCAGGAAAACCAACTTCCAGGCCCCATTGGGAAAATCGCGCCCAATGACCAAAATGTCGCCACGCTTGGCGACTTTGGGCGAAATATCGCCAAATTGGGCGCCAAAAATAAGTCCCTAAAAGTAAAGAGATCGAAGCCCTAGGACCCATATTTCTCGAGTTTTCTAGAAACCCCATATATTTGAATGGGAAACCGAAACCTCCGTATCTCCGGTCTAATTGGCCGATTTTGATGCAACAAAAAGCAAAATTTATCTATTTGAAAGTAGAATACGAATTTTAAACTACTTTAAGCCCCAGAACAGCGGCTTGCCCCGAAAATTCGTAACAGTATGCATCTCCGAAAGGCCATTGATGAAAGTCTTGCATTCAGAGAACAAAGAGAAAGCTGATTGTTCTTCAAAACAAATGCAGAATTTCAAGAGTGTTTGGAAAAATTCAAAACAGATGTTAAATGGACAAAATTTGTTCAAAAAGACTGTGTTACTTTTTGCCATTTTGAAAGTCTTGCCCGACTCTGTAAGTGTTTCATCTGTGACAGCCAACAGAGATTTGGAAGTATCAGCATATTTCAAAGGATTTAAACATACAACAGGAAACTCTAAAATTAGTCTGCACATGCAATGTACAAAGGGTTGGCCAATTTGAAGGGATATTAGACTGTGTACAGTCTGTAGAAAGGATAAAGTAAATGAGAAAAGTACTGTTTTAAATTCTCTCTGTATGTGGATATTTAGACTATCTTGTTAACATTCAAGAAGAGGATGTAAGTATGCTTAAGTTTATAAAAGACTAGTTAAATCTTTTAAAGGTTTTGAAAAGGCAATACAGCTTTTAGAAAGACATTATGAATATTTTTTCAATAAATTCCAACGTTTTTAAATTTAAAGCTATCTACTAAAAGCTAGATTTTTGTTAATATATAAATGGCATTTATTGATTAAAGCATGCCTTTTTGACATGTAAGGTAAACTAAATATTTCTTGATATTCTTGGAGAAGTGTTTAATATGCATGATTTAAAAACAATCTACTTTCTCATTGTTGCATTTTTGTTTTTGAATGGTGAACAACTGAATTATATCTAAGTATTGTGCTTCACTTCTTAAATATAATTTTAAATCAAATATATGAATTAAAGATAAAAGTTGTCTTAAAATTCATACATTCCTTCTATTAATTAATTTATTAATATTGATTAGGAAATTCAATTAATTTGACACGTTTATTAAAAAACACTTTCGCATATAAAAGTATTCAAAAATACTCTCATATAGATTTTGTGAAATGTAGTAATGCTTGCTCAGCTTGATTGCTTTTTTTTTTTTTAATGTAGTACAAATATTTAGTTTATATCACAAAATCGTCCACTTTTAATAAATTAAATTGTGTTTCGATTTAAATCCAATTAAATTTAATAATTATAACTTCTATAGTTGTCATTAGACTTTTGTTGGCAGAAAATAAAATTATATATATAGTAACCGTCCAAAAAAAGGCAAATTTTGGTTAAAAATCAATACAAATTTTAAAATAATATTAATTGTTTGTTTAGTCCCTGAAATATGTAAATTAGAAAAGAAAATTTACTGTAGAAAAGCAGAAAAAAAACATGTACAAAGTTTTTGGTGATCATCCGAAAAGCTTTAAAAATTAAGTATTAATTTTACAAGAAATTCTAACACTTATTCTTTGAAGTACTTCTGATAAAAGGGGAAATAATAATTCGGTATATAAATGTTTTTCTCTTATTGTGTGATCACTTGCATGAATGTGCTTTATTAATCTAATAATGCCTTTTACTAATTACATTCGATTACAATCTTTATATTTAAAAAAATTTTTCTTCTGTTCTAAGGTAAAATGAAACCTTCCACACAATATTCGTGGTAAAAAAATTGCCCACGTAAAAGTTTTGATAATTATTATGATTTCGGCGTAAAAAATGTTGCATTTATGTTGTACTAGTAAATTATATAAATTATTTATAAGCTCTTAAAATTATATGCTCCACTTTTTCCTTTCACGCTAAGAAATGCATTTTGTAAGTAATGGTCATCAAATGTATTTATTTTAACTAACGTTCTGAATGTACTATTTTTTTGTTTGATAAATTATAAATAGCATTTTCGTTGTTTTTACTATCTTTAAAAATATTTGAAATTAAAAATTCATATTCACGTTTTAAGGGAAAAAATAATAAAAAAAGACGACAAATTTAAAAGAAAAGAATGAATTTATTATACGTCACACTTGGAAAAATCATTTAATAACGAATTAACTATACATAGTAGCGTGAATTTTGCTTTAAATCCTGTATTCAATTTACTTGGAGTTAGCATACAAATGAAAGCTTATTTTAAACAATATAAGAAAAATATTTATTAAAATAAATACTTCTCTATATCGTTATTTTTAACTTTAAATCTAAAACTATCTCTCAAATTATGGTTAGAGGAACTATAACAGTTTAAAAAGCAAGCGATAAAAATACCAGCGTTTATTCTGCTATTTAGTGAAGGCCTAGTACAGGGGTGGCGAACCTTTATGGATCAACGTGCCATTTTTTCTAAAGAAATGTTTAATGAGGTCATAGACGTGCCATCCAATAATTTTGACTTAGTGACCGTTCGATCGTGATACTTCATAGTAAACTTTGTTGTTTTTAATTAAAATACAAATAGCTTTGATCGGTGCGGTGGCGTGCCCAAAATATTGAGTCTTGTGCCATCAGTGGCACGCGTGCCATTGGTTCGCCACCCCATGCCTAGTACCTGCGACGCCACAAATCTGTGCGCAGGCTTTGTGTATCTCCCGTGGGTGTCGACCATTGTCAATGGCATAGCAGGAAGAAATACTCTGGTTGGCCGAAATTTCGGCCAACTCTTTTTTTTTTTTCGTTCGGAAAGTTAAAAGTTGGAGATCGCCGTCGTCAATGTAAAGATAGTGAAAATCAGTCTAAAAGTTGTTCTGCAAGAAAGTTGCTCGGATTTCAAGCTAGTGTGGTAACCCTATAAGGAATGGGGAAGGAATTTAAGGCTGCGGCTGTAACGTTCGGGAGATTATTACGCCAACTGAGAAACGTCGCTAAGCGCGAGTCGAGGCGACCATCTTTCCGCTTCACCCCCCCCCTCCTTCTCCTATCAGGGATCGCGTTCGGACGCAGATGTCCTAATCGTGTCCCCCCCCCCCCCGATCCCTCAGCCCCTCTCGATGGGAGGGCGTGGGCTCCTCCGAGAAACCTCCCCTCCCCGAACACTCGCTGAGTTGCCCGACTTGTGGAAACAGCCCTGGACCGAAGTTGAAAGAACCTAAAGCCTAGCTTACCTTGCGGGGGCTTGGGCGGCGGCTCCAGCAACTCGGTCCCGCCTGAGGTACGTCCTGGGGCGACTGACGACGGGCCTTGGCGACGGGAGGGGCGGCAACGTGTCCCGGAACTGGGCCCACTGGCACCGGTAGCAGTCCCCGCTGGGGCACGGGCACAGGACGAGCTGCCTCCTGGGGGGTGAGGGCAACCTTGGAGACTCCATGGGTTCGTCGAAGGCTGAAAGAAAAGGAAAAGAAGTGTTAAGACCCGTCTAGGAATTCGTGGAGCATGAAATCAAAAGTAAAAAATAAACAAGAGTGGCCACACGGGTGATGGTTCAAGATGACCGAATTTTAGAACGAAGAACAGGGGACAAAATCATCGTGGTGTCTGAAACCAAAATTGGGGACATTTTGTAAAGTCAGTGCGCTTCTTAAGTAGGCTTCGAAATTTTCAACTCAGTCGCCCTACCAGTACTTGCTCTAGACCAGGGGTTCCCAAACTTTTTTTACCAGCGGCACCTTTGTCAGGCTAAAAGCATTTCGCGGAACCCTTGTCAGGCTAAAAACATTTTGCGGCACCCTTTTCTGGCTAAAAACTTTCAAGGCAGATTTCTTTTAAAGCAATATGAATATGAAGGTTAGAATGAAGCAGTTTGGATGCATTTTAACGTTACTTGTTTGTTTGTTTGTTTATAGGGCTAACTATCAAGAAAGAACTCTCTTGGAAAAGGGATATAGAATTTTGACAATACTCCCATTTAAGGGAGTTCCTATAAAAGAGAGGCTACAGGACAGTCTTGAACTTGACTGAAATATTTTTGTTTGAGCCACTTAGTGATCGGCTTGGCTCACTTTCTTGGGGATACCGGTTCAGAGGAAATTATTGGATCATACTCCACCAAAACTCTTTTCTTGATTATCTCCACGGCACCCCTGACATACGCTCGTGGCACCCTAGGGTGCCGCGGCACCCAGTTTGGGAACCTCTGCTCTAGACCAATGATTCCCAACTGGTGATCCGTGGAACACTGGTGGTCCGCGAACAAGTTCTAAGAGGTCTGCGAAGCAAGGGAGTGTTTTTAAAAAAATAATTGTCTTCACAACGTCATGAGGTAAACAGGCAAAAAGCGTAAATGTTTTCGGTCGTTTTTAGATTATTAAAAAAAAAAAAATGTTTCCAAGAGTTCCAAGAAAGTCAAAGAACTATGTGGCAACAAATCGCATTCATGCCCGAAAGGTGGAAAAATAGAACCCGTAACACTTATAATTCATTTTTAAAAGAAATAATGCATACCCTTCATTTTATTCGAGAAACTTTTTTGAATTTTGAATTCTATCATTGTTTTATGCATATGTTGTGAATTTCTCTATTATTATTACTATTATTATTTTAATACCCCCCCCCCTTTCTTAAATTCTTTTAAATGGTCCGTGGGTAAATTAGAAGTGGAAAAGTGGCCCGTGGGTTAAGTTGAGTTGAGAACCACTGCTCTAGACTTGAAAATCTGCGAGTCAGGCTGATTCGCTATCCATAAGAGTCCATTTTTGAAAATGGAGAGTCAATTTAAAAAGTTTTTAAAAATGATCACTTTTTAAAATATAGTATTAAAAATACGTTATTTTATTTATTTTTTTCCTCATGTAGTTAACGATTTTACTCCTTTAATATTAAGGTCAAAGCTACTAAGAGGAGATTCACGTGTGCTTGTGTTTAGGAACATGCACATCTTAAACTTGAATCCCGAAGATCGGTACTTCAAGCGAGCATTATCATTGCGCATTGAACCTACAGAAAAGCTTTGTAGATTTGTCAACCTGGGGGAAGTGAAAATGTAAAATAATGAAGGCGCAGCACTTTTCGTAGCTTTCAATGTACAACTTGCTATTGTTATCTTTGTGAAACGATGTCGATGATGAGTGTCACAATGTGAAATGACAATTTTCATGAATTTCGCATTCATACAAACGGACCGAGAATTTGAAAGTCAAATCTTGACTTGCACTTTCAAAAAAAAAAATAAAAAAATGAGAGATTAAAAAAAAAATATGATATCG
This sequence comes from Cheiracanthium punctorium, assembly GCA_038373885.1. Lineage (NCBI taxonomy): Eukaryota > Metazoa > Arthropoda > Arachnida > Araneae > Cheiracanthiidae > Cheiracanthium > Cheiracanthium punctorium. Next base: position 48,266 of record JAWZYV010015260.1, read on the forward strand.
ATTTAAGCAAAACGTGAGTACGTGCGAGCCCTGCCCCCCCCCCTACTTCTATGTATGTCAGTCGGCGAAGTTTGACAATGAGTGCTCATCGTACACTTACCTCGACGCTTACTCGCCTTTTCGTATCCGTCAAATCCTTCCAGATCTTCCATCGAATCCCACCTTCTCTTCCCTGCAAGAGACAGAAAGAAATTTAAAAAAAAAAGGGTCCCTTTACAGATCAGTCTGGAATGCATTCTGAAACAAGGTTGAAAAACAAATAAGGCAGAATTATTCTCTCCTCCAAGGGAGAATAATGTTATTCGTTATTGACTATTCGTTCCTCCAAGGAATTTACCAAACTTGGAAAAGTGACGAAAAGTTAAACCATGTGACTTGTGACACGGGAATGAAGAGAGAGGCTAAACTTGTGCTTATCCCTGTATTTGGCGAGGGGGCTGTGTTAATTGCAAGCGAAATTGACTGATAACATGCACATTACAAGCATTCTTGAAGTAGAATATATATATATATATTGGAAAGCCTTAGAGAATTCGGAGTCATTGCAACATTCTGTATTTGTTGCGAAAGCGACATTTCCACCTTTCCGCAAGGCTAGGACTAACTAAATGAAACGCGAGTAGAAACTTGTGTTTCGTTTCTTCGTTGTTTTTTTATGGCAACACTGAAAATAAATAAGGTGTTGTTCTTTTTTTCTTGATATGTAATATATATAATGTGAAATGTGATATGAGTGTGTATTTTTGTTGGCTGTGAAATATATGTTTTAATTAAAACCCAGCTTTACTGTTTCTCATTTATAGCAGAGTTTTTTTTGAGACAAGAATCCGTAAAAACTGCTTATGCAAGGTTAGTTGTAAGTTTACTAGTTTACCTTGTCCTAATTTAATAATATCGTTATGCAGGGACGCTATATTATTTGGCATCCATTCCTTAACATTTCCCCCAAACAGCTTAAATTCAATTTTTGGAAGCTTAAACTTTCGTTTTGGCGAATTATTTTTAAAAAAACCGCTCTCCTGTGAAATGTTATTTCAGAACTTTTCACAAATCATAAATTCCATTGCTAAACAGAACAGCAATGCACCCTCTTTCTTAAAAATCGAACGATGAAAAAGGAAATGAGCTCACTGGCCACAAATGAGGTGATGAAAAACGAAATGAGCTCACTGACGACAGCTGGCTGTGCTCGCGCACAGCCAGCTGTCGTCAAAAAGAGGGTCTCTCGATCTGTGGCGCGCGATGAACGTTTCGATCGTCCGCCCTCTTGCGGGTCGTTCAGTCGGGCGATGGCAACGGCTGCCCTTTTCTCAGCATTGGGAAAGGGTTGCGCCTCAAAGGGTTAAAATTGGGGGAAAAAGGAAATGGAAACTCACGGGATGCAGAATTCGAAGAGCTTGGAAGTCCAGAAGAAGTCGACGGCTGCGACGGCTTTGGGCGTCTCGCAGCAACAACGGCCCTCAGGAAGGGCTGGCCGCAGATCTTCCTGCACAGGGACTGGACTGTCCCCTTGTCCCCTTGGCACTGCGTGGGCGTGGCGACGGCCTCCGCGATGGTCCACTGCATCGCCCGGCTGCAGTGGCTGACCGACACGACTCCGGTCCGGGCCTTGAGCACCACGAAGGTGCGACCCCTGGCACCCGTGTCCAGGACCAGGAAGGCCCTGCTCTGGGTGCCGACCCCGTAGACTCGCTGAAACAGAAGACCACACGGAAATTAAGAGACCATCGAAGCACTTAAACATTGAAAACAAGAAAGATAAATCATGCACAAACGCGTCGATTATAAAACATTTTTCAACAAAACACTATAGTCTAAGAGCCAGCGACCGCCGTACCTTCGTCATAGTATAAAAGCTGAAACTTTCTCTGTGCATACTCCCCCAACAGAGGTACGAACCATCGGCCACTCTAATGTTTGGAGGACCGCGGCTTTGGCAGGTAACAGGTGTATCAAATTGCAGACTATTTTCGTCATCTCATAAAGCTTCATATTTTTTATAGGTTCTTCTCAGCAGTACTAGAAATCACTGGATCCCTTGCCAGACACTTTTCCATCGTGGCAAACCCCCGCCAGACAACCTCAAAGTCAAGAACAACGGTTGTGTTCGTAAACTCCCACGACGAAGTTCGTCAAGCTGTCACGAAGTGCCGAGCCCATTTTATACTGCTGCTTCTGAACTCTTACGATGCTGCAGCGCGCTCGTCATAGAATGACGTTTTCCCATGACTTTGAGGTTGTCTGGCGGGGGTTTGCCACGATGGAAAAGTGTCTGGCAAGGGATCAAGTGATTTCTAGTACTGCTGAGAAGAACCTATAAAAAAATGAAGCTTTATGAAATGAAGAAAATTTTCTGCCATTTAATGCACCTTTGCCACCCGTTACCTGCCAAAGCCACGATCCTCCAAACTTTAGAGTGGCCGATGGTTCCTACCTCTGTTGGGGAATATGCGCAGAGAAAGTTTCAGCTTTTATACTATGACGAAGGTCTGGCGGCCGCGGGCTCTTGCTCTACTATCTTTGCGTTCAATTTAGCAATGTGTTGTTCTTGAATTGGGTGAGATTTCGGAGGTAATCTTAAAAAACCGAATAATCACTATAAATGAAATTTCGTGAGTCCCTATAAAAGAACTGAAAACGTTTCTTCCATCGTTTAACTGACGGGCAAACAGTTATAAACATTTTTATACTTATTGCATTGTGCTTGAAATCGATAGATGTCTTTCAACTGCGATGGATCGTAATACATTGGAATTATTTTGAGTGCTCCTAGAAGAATTATTAACGGTAGAAGAATTATTAACGGTACAGACACTCTTTTCGAGGGAGAGCAACACCTTGTAATTGTATTGGAAATATTTTGAGTGCTCCTGTAGAAAAACTATAAATGCTACATACACCCATAGGCGTAGAGTTATATGGGCCCGTGGGGCTCGAGCCCCCCCAATAAATTGTGAATAGGGGCTGAGCCCACCCAATAATTGACCACTCAATACACAAAACTGATTTATACTAACACAAAAAAAAGTATTTCACGCCATTTACAAACGTTTAAAAAAAACCTTTACTTTTAAAAATTTTCTTCTTTTGATTTCAATCATGATTTAGTATTCATTGTGACGCCACATAACACACAATGTTACTATAAGCTGCCCTCGCCAGGCTCTGGTTAATTAAAATCAGATTATGCAATGCAAAGTAAGAAATGAAGAAAAGTTCAGATGTGTCTAAAATGCACTATCTCATCGAATATATATATATATATATATATATATATATATATATATATATTTCCTCCTTTGGATTTTTTACTTTGCTTCTATTTTTAACTTATAACATGGGCCAGAAATTTTTCATTGGGGGGGGGGGTACCTTCTGCAACTCACATATATGTATACGGGTGTATGATAAGGGAGTGAATAATATACATTTTGTATGGCAAAAATTTCCTCATGGGGGCTTATGACCCCCCTAACCCCCCTTGGCTACGCCACTGACGTGAATATATGTGGTTGTGGGGCCCGCCCCCCCCCAATAATTTTGAAAACTTTACGCTTATGCATACAACCTTTGCAAGCTGTCGCCCAGCTTTGCGCTTGAGCAATCGCAGAGTTTCTCGGCGTTGCCAGCAGCCAGAGGGTTTAAGCAGGGATCGATGGAGACAAAAGTTGGGTCCGTTTTACGGCCCCTTCACAAAATTGCAGTCTATTGAAACAACCCTCGATTGGCATTTTACTCTAGATTTTAATTCGTTTTGTAAATTATTTTTAGAAAAAAAAGTGACTTTTACAGAAAGTACGAAAATTCACAAAAGTAGATGTTGAAAGTCACAAAAATAAACAGTTTTCACAAAATGGGACCCTGGGAAAAAATTCTTGGGTCGACCCCACTGGGAGAAGGTTGCAGAGGGGGGGGGGGGATTTATTTCCCACATATTTCAACAAACATGAAAAAATTTGTAAATGTCATACATGCATTTAGATTATTTATTTTTAATCAGTATTAAAATTATTATGAATTTCTGCTATATTAAATATTTCTGTACAACAGATCTTTTCTTTCTTTTTTTTTAAAACAAGAGATAAAGCATGTTATTTTTATTAAATGTCAATATATCTTCCCTACAGATGTAGATATAGACATACAAATGTAGACATAACAAAAAAACAACTCTAATTTGTGAAGATCGTAAGCGTATTTTAATATCAGAAATTTGTAAAAAAGAAATATAAATATAATCCGACAGTATTATAGATTTAAGTATATAATTTATTAAAAAATATTGTTATTCACAAAAAGGATGGTCAAACTATTCGAATTCGAATGCTCGATCAAAATTGTTCTGAGAAATTTAACTGAAAACTTAGCGAGTAGCTAAGATACCGTATGAAGATCGCATAGCTGAAAACTAAACCGAAAACTATCGAAATGGAACTCATCAAGGGGGAGGGAAAACGTAAGTTCATTGATGTTGTAATAGATGAAGTGACAGACTATTCACAGAAAGAACCTTTAGTGGTTTTTTTAAAAACGTCTCTTAAGTGTAATACCCGAAAGAAAAAATTGAAGATGAAGAAGTTTATCACACTACGAAACATTTCAGCGCAGGTTTCGAAAACAGACGTGCCCACTTTCCAAAATAAAAATGCTTCAGATTTCCTGCTTTTTAGTGCAAAACAGCTTGAGATATTTTTATGCATTTATTTTCAGCATAAAATGGATATATAATCAATACAGACATATTTTCTTTTCCTAAATGTCATGCTCATCCATGTGAACTTAAGTAATAGGATAGTGCTAACTAGTAAACTGTAAATAAATTAAATTTAAAATATTTGCTAAAGAAATAGCGGAAAATGCAAAACGTCTATCAAAATATTTAGGGGATAAACTATTCATACCTAAAAATTCTATAAAGATAACTTAAAAATTTGAAATAATATCTGATTTTATATTGAAAAAAGGTTTCTCCCCCCCCCCCTCTCAAAAAAAAATTCAAATCTATTTTAATCAACAAAATGGTTCAAATGAAAATCAGTTTCTTGTGTTTTTTGTAAAATTTTACTTTTCAGACATCAGCCTTCAGGGATCGGTGCAAACGAAATTTGGGCCTGTTTTACGGCCCTTTCCCAAAATTACAGTCGATTGAAACGGCACATTCATAAAAATAAACCATTTTCACAAAAATCGACCGCTAGCCCTTTTCGAAATTTGGAATTCAATTGCATTCGTTGGCCGAAAAAAAACCTATAATGGCTGGAAATTTGCTTAAAATAACTCAAATCCATGGCATAAAAATTGGAACTCGATCAGATTTACTTTCAACTCACGCTCCGTTGAAATAAATGTACACATATGCCCTACTGATGAACAGCAAAATGCATACGGCACCTACTAGCAATTGCTCGGGCATCATCGCTATACTGGCGGTAGCCACAAATCTAGTGGCGTAAGACATAAAGAGAAAAATAGTTAAGAAATAATTACTAGGAATTACTTACGGATCCTGGATATCCAGCTTGGATTTTTCTCTCGAACGTTTTAAGGAACGAGGGAAAGTTCCCTGCTGTCCATCCAAAACCTGGAAACGAAAGAAAATACTTTAGTCTCAGTAGAAAACACAGCCAAAACAATCTAAAACAATTTCAATTTCACCCCTCGAAACGCTATGGTTTTAAATCTAATTAATTGAATAGAGCTATTCCTTTAACAACCAATAAAACTAACTTAACTATTATTTGTTTATTAATTAAAATTAACATTTTAAAATAATTAATTATTTGTTAATAATAAAAACGAAGTCATTTGGATCAACAGTGTAAGCTACTTTATTTTTCCTTTAACATTCTCATTTTTGTGGAAGTTGATCCTAAACTTAGCTGATTCATTAAACGTGATTAGTCCTTAAGCAACCCATAAAACTTATTTCACAATTATTTGTTTGTTAATTAATTATTTGTTTATAATAAAAACAAAAGTCATTTGGATTCACTGCGTAATCTACTTCATTTTTCCATCTACATTTTGTCAACCATCCAATGTCAAAGTAACAGAATTTCTTTTGTATTTGTACGTGACTATTCGCTATCCCTATTGGAAGTTCCCTTTTGATTTTCATGACGATTACTTATGCTCTCGGGAACAAAACGAAAGATTTTAATTTCTTCGAAGAATTTTTAAAGAGCATCCCCCCCCCTGAGAATAAAAAGTTGGGGGACGGCGTCCCCCTGCGTTCCCCATTCGATTGCACCCCATGAGGAGTGCGATCACTGTAAAGAATACAAGCTTAGAAGCATACCGTACCTCCGGTCCAGAAGTGGGTCCAACTTCGTTGCTTCGCCTCATTCAAGGCGCCTGTGAAAGAAGTAAACATGGCTCCATTAGTGAAAGATAACTGTAATATCACTTCAATATTTTTGCACGATAAATCATGCGAAACGCAACCATTATAAAACAATTTTTAGAAGATAACAATATTTTTCGCCGGTGATGTATGATTGTACCTAAAGAGTGGCGAGGTTTTAATTGAGTGGTTGAGGCAAAGCTATACCGAGAGCTATGGTCCTAAGGCGGAATGTCATGGGCGGGGGACCTTTCTAAGGTTTTCTAAGACATATTCACATTTACATGTGGAGGAACCCGCCCAAAACTCCAGATCAGATCGACATCCGCGGGATAGGCCAGAATCCACGGCCTGCACTTCGGCGAGATTTTAAAGATCTAATCTTTAAAAAAGCTGTATATCGCTATTAATTTAGTTTTGCGGGATCTTGTAAAAGAACTTATTTAACTGAAGAATAAACTCTTACGAACGTATTCTCATTGTATTGTGTTTCAAATAGATGAATGTCTCTAATCTACCACATAAAAACTTATTCAAATTCTTTTGAGTCCACCTGTAGAAGAATTATAAATGCTACAGCCACTCTTTTAAATCGAGAGCTTTATTTTGAGATCCTTAAAAACTTATATTAACTTCGTTTAGTTTGAAATAATCGAATAACTCTAAAATACGCTTTAAAGAATGATTATCCATACAACACATAACATATCGGAATTCTTTTCGGTTGCTCCTGTATATACTGTATAAACGCTATAACTGTAAGCACTACATACACCTTTTTCAACAGGGTTCAGTGAATAACGTACATACTATAGAACTGTGATTAGAAATAGCATAAATATCGTGGTAATCAGTGCATAATTACGGCAGTTAGAGCAAATACAGACATGCGGACAAATAGACAGATAAAGAAATCACAAATGTGTTAGTCTTATTGGACAGTGTCAAAAATATAAATATTCCTCTCATACAACGTAACCGTATCGCAAGAACGCGGAGAACAAGGAATTAGGAATTGGATCTTTTAAGGTTTAGATGTCTCAGATTGATATTCCACGTGCTAAAAAAATTCAAATATCGCAATTTTTAACGTGTAAATTGGTTCATTAGAGGGCGAGTAACGGATTTTCAAAATTCCCCTTCCAAATACATTACTTTTTTAGAACATAACTTGTCATTTTATCGAGAACAGACACAGTTTTAGAACATTTTTTCTTGAAATATTCGGAATTCCAAACCAAAGAGTAAAAATATTAAAACACCCGGATTTCACCGGATATGTTCTGCCGTTTTTTAACCTCTCATAAGCGTCCGGCCGGCTTTTCCTTTATCAAAACGTAGGAAAATGTCCTGCTTTTTAGTAATAATTACGAGTAAGCGAAAAGTAACAATATGAGTTGCTGTGGAGAAAAATAGGACGCTGTAAAGGACATTTTGTGTATTAAAAAGGTACTTACGTATATCCCGGCGGTCCGCCAAGACGAGCGATTTTTTTGCCAAGAGAAATGCCGAGCATATGAAATTATTAATGGTTGAAAGTGACTGGTAACAGTTTGGCAACTCATTTGATGGAAAAATAGTTTGGCAGGAATGACCGCCGGGATAATACGTAAGTACCAAAAAGAAAAACAAGTATAGGTGGATTTGTTTTCTCCGTAGTTTCGCCAAGTATTACAACTGTACAATAGATAGATAACTTTAAGATGCTCCATTCATACGTATCGAAAACTAAATTACTCAAACATTTCCTGACCAGAAAAAATAGTGTAAAAAAATTGTTCGGGCTTGTTTTTAAATAAATATTTCCTGCTCTTTTTCCCCTTCACGTGTCCTACTTTTGAGCATTTAAAAATGATATTAATCATACCAAACAGTTATTGACTCATTCTAAGGAAAAATTTGGTACTTACTGTAGCCTTCCGCGATGAGGTCCACTCGATCTGCATCGATGTCCTACAAAGAAAGAAAACAAAAATGATTATTACACGAGTGCAACGGTTGCAGCTTCCGTCTGTCCAGGGCACATTAGCTAACTCAACTTGGAAGTGTTTTCAACCACCCTAGTACACGAACAGTCATTCTTCAATAAGAACAGCGTAAGTTCTAGTACAGAAATCCGCCCTTAAACAGTTTATGAAGAGTAGCAGCTAGCCGGGTTTTTTTTTTTTAAACCTTGTGAAGCACTAGCAGGGTTTCTACAGATTTCACAGCTTTTGCTTCCCTGACTTTTCCCTGACTTTCCCTGACATCTATCATGCTCTTCCCTGACTTTTTATCTAGCGTGCTTTCCTGAATTTTGCGTTTCTATTTTTAATATTACATCCTTTAATTAATAACTTTTCATATATATTTTGCCCCTTTTTTACAAATATAATAATAATAATAAAATCAATATACACAAAAATATTATTTGACATCACTGGATTCTAACAAAAGCCATATTTGATAATAATTTAAGATAAAATTAAGAATATTTCACCTGAACAAGATATGTTAATAAAGGACACATTTTAAAATTATTTATAAGGTTAAATAAGAAAATAAAACAATTTCTACAATTAGGTTCAAACAGGAAGTATTTTCTTGATTTTGCCGCAAAATTCAAATATTCTTGCATTTCCTTGACCTTTCTTCAATTTCTCCAAATTTCCCTGACTTTTTTCCCAAATCCCTGACTTTCCAGGTCTGTAGAAACCCTGACGAGCATTTTCACATCAACAGGAATCGATGTACACGAAAACTGGGTCCGTTTTGCGGCCTCCTGCACAAAACTACAATCGATTAAAACGGCCTCTTCGCAAAAATACAGTCGATTAAAACGCCCCTTCATTGGCATTTTACCATAATGTTAATCTGTTTTATCAATTATTTTAACAACAACAACAACAAAAAATACTTTTCTTAAAAATTAGTATGAAAATTCACAATAAAGTGTTGAAATTAACATAATTAAGCAATTTTCACAAAAATGAAACCTTGGAAAAATTTCCTGGATAGACCCCTGATCAATAAAGAAGACCAACTAGATAGACTACCCAAGGCTGAAAAAGAGAAATTGCCGCCATCGATCCACTTGACTACCAGTAACATGGTGGTCGATCTGGCGTTGCAGAGCTAAAGAAGTTTTCTCTGACACAGCTGTGTTAACCCTTTAACGTGCAGTGTTCCCGCTCTGGGAACACCAAACTCTGACATTTTGACTGCTGCCAGTCACGAAGAATAGATTTGATTATATTAGATAATTAAAAATATAAAGAATTTTTAATTTTGTCATTATACTTGCTACTAAAATTCTGAGTCTATGTATATATCGGTTGTTGCAAGAAGCTGAATCTATCAGTATCTCCGAATCATGTTTCACAGCGAACAACGAGAAAAAAATTGAAATGTGAAATGGTCATTTCTCTCGCTGAACGGTTTTCGAAGACAAAAATAGAATACACTGTCTCTCCCCCTCTAGACAAACACTGTTACAGCTTCGCATCTCTTTCTTAACCCTTTAACGCGCAGTGTTCCCGCTCTGGGAACACCCAACTCTGACGATTGGACTGTTGCCAGTCACGAAGAATAGATTGGATTTCTATAAAAAAAGTTGCGGGTGACCTAGCTCCACGAGAATCCTTTACTTTTTAAGCACGTCATTTCCCGTAACAAAAAGGGTCACGATTCTTTTTAACAGCACTGACATCTGCCGAAAAATGGAAGAATGCGAGAACAGCTGGATTGATTGCCCCATGCTGAAAAAACGGCAGCCGTTGACATCGCTCGACTGAACGACCCGCAAGAGGGCGGACGATCGAAACGGTCATCGCGTGCCACAGGTCTAGAGACTCTTTTTTTTGACGACAGCCGGCTGTGCCGCACAGCCAGCTGTCTTGCTGATAGTCGTAACTGTCTTGCTGGTAGTTTGCCAGCTGTCGCCGAAAAAGGGTCTCTCGATCTGTGGCACGCGATGAACGTTTCGATCGTCCGCCCTCTTGCGGGTCGTTCAGTCGAGCGATGGCAACGGCTGCGCTTTTTTCAGCATGGGGCCATCTATCCAGCTGTTCTCGCATTCTTCCATTTTTCAGCAGATGTCATTGCTGTTAAAAAGAATCGTGACCATTTTTTTACGGGAAATGACGTGCTAAAAAGTAAAGGATTCTCGTGGAGCTATGTCCCCCCGCAACTAATTTTATAGAAATCCAATTTATTCTTCGTGTATGGCAACAGTCAAAACGTCAGAGTTGGGTGTTCCCAGAGCGGGAACACTGCTCGTTAAATGGGCTCGTTAAAAAAAAAACTCGTTAAACACTGCTCGTCCCCCTTTATGAGCGGGAACACTGCTCATAAAGGGCTCGTTAAAAATATGGTAATTGGCTGTTAAAACCCAATTTTAACAGCCAATCACCATACAACAAAATCATACGATCTGCAAATTCCACGATTCCCGACCATCCTAGGCAAACGAAGCAAGATTTATTTATTTTCAAAGCAATAATCCCTTCCCACGTTAGCATGGTGTTATTTGTTACATATAGGTTTCGTACAGGAGACTACTAGGGTTTAAAAATGGCGAGGCAAGAAATGAACTTACGGCGAGGGAGGCCACAGCGTCTTGAATAAGACCGCCCTTGGTCCACTTGTGTCGGTCGTCTGGGGCGGCGAAGAGCTGGATGGAGTCGCCATGTGCCAGGTAGTAGGAGAGGGCGTAGAGCGGTTCCTTCTTCAGACGGAACAGGATGCCTGTCGCCTAGCAACGGAGAGAGAGGAGAATGGCATGTTAAGTCTCATTAAAAAAAAAAAAAAAAAAAAAAAAAAAAAGAAAAAGAAATCTTTTAACGTTTTACAAACCAAATTTGGATCTAGGCATGTTTCAAATTAGTTTTTTTATAAACAGTAGAATCTCCCTACAGCGAACTAGAGATGAGACGGGCTCAGCCCGAGCCCGAAAGCCCGAGCCCGAGCCTGGGTCCGAACCGGGCTCGGGCTCTGTAATTCACAATTGCGTTCGGGCTCGGGATCGTGAAAAATTTCCATTTCATTGAACTAACTCCTTGAAACAGATTGTTAAGTAGTGACTCGTGTGGAAAATAAAAGTACTTATTAAAAAAATAGCGGCACGGGTGCCTAGAAGGCGCGCGAAGCTCTTTGGGTATTTCAGAACGACGGCTTATATTGTTTAGTGAGTCATGAGATCGAACATTATTTCATAAACATAGATATAAAGATGCAGTGGAAAGTGCATTACAAATTTGCAACTATATTTGTCTTTAATTTGCACAAACGGCAAAATTTATTGTATTCTATCAAAGAATTACTTCTTTGAATTTTATGGAATTTTATTGAATTTTATTTAGCTTTAGCAGAAATTTCGGGCTCGGGCGGGCTCGGATTAAAAGTCTTCGGGCTCGGGCTTCAAAAAATGAGCCCGAACTCATCTCTACAGCGAACTCGCTGGGTTCCAATTAAAAAATTCGCTGTAGAGAAAATTTCGTTGTACAGAGATGAGTGATTTTTGCAGTTATTTCAATAAACATCGCAGAGTTTTTAGTTAATACCCTGTTTAAAAGTATTTAATTATGACTTTCAATTGAAAATAAATTAATATACATTTGTTAAACTTGTGTGTTCTCTTCTTTTCACTGAATAAATGAAAAGTTCAAAAGTAAAAACAATTCTCAATTTTTTTTTTTTTTTTTAGAATAAAACATACAGTGCTACTTACGTTTGTTTTATTTTGAAAAATTCGGTTATTTTACATTGCTTTGCGTTATGTGATGTTAAAAATTTTCAAGTTTTAAAAGTGCTCTGAAAACAAAATCAGGCGCATTTTCTACCATTTGTAAATCTCTTAATAGCTTGAAATGATTGCAGCATTTCGGGATCTCTGAAATGACCAATGCCAGGTGGTCTGAGCGAATTGAATGCTCAAAAAAATAGGAACTTTCTTCAAAAATGACAAAAAAATCTCAAAGATAAGTCAGAAAAAATTCGTTATAGGGAGACCAATACTTCTTTATATGGGGAGCATTTTTGATATTATTTACGCTCTAGGGTTACATACTGATTAAAACTTTCGTTAAAGGGGGAAATTAGTTGTAGTGAGACTTCGTTATAGGGAGATTTTACTGTATTTTATCTTCTAATGCGTTAGTTAAAGAAGAATATTAGTCATTTAAATGGAGAAAAAAAATCGCACCCCCAATTTTCACTGTGTTCCCGATTAAATGATAAGCGAAATATTAAGAAGAAATGAAAAGATTTGTTTTTAAATTTGAGTAAAGATATGAATTTTAAGTTTGAAGGGTGAGGGGGGGGGGTTATCATGAGAGCTCCGTAAAAATTTATGAAAATCGCTATTTTTATGATTTTTTTGTAGCCTTTCCCACTCATGAAAGAAATGCAAGTTATTTTTAAAAAATCAAGTCATTTTTAACTATATCTGCTAAATTTTTCAAGCCAATTTTGATAAAATTTAATTTTTAAATAAATGCTCCCAATTGAGAACATTGGCCTGTAAAAGGTTAAATACGCATTAACCCTTTGAGGCGCAACCCTTTCCCAACGCTGAAAAAAGGGCAGCCGTTGCTCGACTGAACGAACAGCAAGAGGGCGGACGATCGATCCTTTTTTGACGACAGCCGGCTGCGTCAAAAAAGGGTCTCTAGATCTGTGGCACGCGATGAACGTTTCGATCGTCCGCCCTCTTGCTGGTAGTTAAGTCGAGCGATGGCAACGGCTGCCCTATTTTTAGCATTGATAAATCTATCCAGCTGTTCTCGCATTCTTCCCTTTTTCAGCAGATGTCAGTGCTGTTAAAAAGTATCCTTTTACGGGAAAAGACGTGCTAAAAAGTAAAGGATTCTTGTGGAGCTATGTCACCCGCATCTATTTTTATAGAAATCCAATCTATTCTTCGTGACTGGCAACAGTCAAAACGTCAGAGTTGGGTGTTCCCAGAGTGGGAACACTGCGCGTTAAAGGGTTAAAGTGCTGTACAGGGCATTCAAAAGTTTACTCAGAAATGTAAAGGGTGATAGAGGAGACTAGGACCAGGGATCGATGCACTCGAAAATTGGGTCCGTTTTGCGGCCCCTTCACAAAATGACAATCGATTAAAATTCCCTTTCACAAAATGACAATCGATTAAAACGGCCATTTACAAACTTACAATCGATTGAAACTGCCCTGCATTGGCATTTTACCATGCATTTTAATCTGTTTTTACCAATTATTTTAACTAAAAAAGAGTCTTGTATTGAAAATTGCTATGAAAATTCACAAAAATGGGATCCCGGAAAAAAAATAACTGGATCGACTGAAACTAACCCAATTGTTGCTTGCCCGAAGAGTAATTTAGCTTTTGAAACCAAAGCATTTTCAAATCAATACTGAAGACCAACTGAATAGACTGCTCAAAGTCGAAAAACTGCAGCCGTTGCCATCGATCCATTTAACTACCAACAAAACGGCGGTCAGACGAATCGCCCATCTGTCGACACAGGGCTCAAGAAGTTTACTGGCACAGCTGGTAGTGCGGTCGTGCCAACCACTGCATTTTTTCAGAATTGGGACCATTTAACTACATTTTTCTGTGACTAGCAGGGAAAGCCCTGAAATAAGGCTGTCTCACTGCGCAACCGACGCGTCAAAGGGTTAACTAAAGATGGGAATGCTACGAAAATCCCGGAAATTTCGGGAAGATTTTTTCTCGTTTTTTTCCGAAGGGGTTTATTTCCACTTTCAGGGATCGATGCAGAAGAAATTTGGGTCCGTTTTGCTGCCCCTTCACAAAATTACGATCGATTAAAAAGTCTCCTTCACAAAAGTACAATCAATTAAAACGGCCCCTTCACAAAAATACAATCGATGAAAAAGGCTCCTTCATTTGCATTTAACTTGCTTTTTAATCTGTTTTATCGTTTATTTTAATAAAAGAGACTTTTATTGAAAATTGGTATGAAAATTCACAAAAATAAGTGTCGAAACTCACAAAATTAAGCACTGAAATTCACAAAAATGGGACCTTGGAAAATACTTTTGAATCGAACCCTGACTTTTGGAAAATTTGAAAATTGATTTAAGAAATATAATACTCGAAATTTTACAATACTCGATGTGTTATGTTATAATGCTTTAAGATAAATGCTTAAAGAATTTTTTTTCATGTTCAGTATCTCTCATAAAAACACCTTATTTTAAATTATCAACCCAAACATAATTTACTTCCACGGTGCACAAAAGTATAATTTAACCTGCAATTAAATGCTATTTTCCTCACTAAAAATGAAAATCAGATTCAAAATTAAATTATATCAATAATATTAATTAGTGGAAACTGGAAATGATCAAGTTGAACAATTAATATATAATGTAGTATCATTTGAAAAATGTGTGCACTCGATATACGCTGTTTCTCTTAAAGCAAAATCCTAAAAATATTAAAATTATTATAACTTTACAATTCCCCCCTTGCCCCTAATAACGTGAATAGGAAAGTACCCACTCTTTTAAGGCTCCTTTACTGTGTTTTTCTTTTCGTTGTATACGGATTTTTGAATGATTGTATAATTTTAACAGAGTCCCGCTTTTCCAAACAGAGCTGAGGAAAAAATTCCGATTTTTTCAACTTATATTCTGGAAAAACTAGAAAGCCGTTCGTGCATTTATTGACGCCTGAAACCAGATTGGTTGGCTGGTGTTTAATGGCACAAGGTCCAAAAAGGACATACTGCGCGAAACCAGATAGGAATGAAAGCTGGTTATTTACAGGGCATGTCGGCTCCATTTACACAATCCCCGCACTTAATTTATACCTTAACAATTCAGTGCTTCAAATTTTTGTAAATGGCAACCATTATATAATTGAATGAATGATTGTGAAGATGGATGGCAGAATATGGTACAATAGAATTAAAATTTGATTACAGAATGCAGTTAATATTGATCGAACTATAATTTGTAATTACTAAGAATTACTCTTTCATTTTTTTCAATTACATATATTTTTACATTCTCTATAGTTACTTCTATAAAATAAATGTATAGGCATTAATAAAAACGAATTCATAAAAATAAAATAACAAATAGCGATTTCCTCTCCCCCCCCCTCAAAGTGCTCCATATAAAGTTCCTAGTTTTTTTCTAAAACGAATATCAAAATAGCTTTTAATGATAATAGTTTTTATTTCTGAAGTTCTCATTTATTGTAACACAGGTTTTATAACAAACATCTCTATTACTGAAAATGTAATAAAAAGTTAAGATAATTTTACAATAACTAAATGATTCTAATAATTTTTTTTTTCAAACTCACAGTTACAAAAATATATTGAAAAAAAAAAAAAGAAGAAACTTTTACACTTCCTTTGCAATGGTGACACACCTGACCTCAAAAGATCAGATTTAAAATTATGTTAACATTCTCGTACCAAAAGAAAGAAAAAAAATATATGCACACCCGAAAATAAGATAAAATTTTACTTGTGAAAAGTCATTTTTTTCCAGAAAGAAAAAAAAAACTAGAAAAAACTATTCTTTTCATACACTTCAAAATATCCGGAAATTTTACATCTCTAATATTAACAATCAAAAATTTATTGCACACTTGCACACAGAAAAAATGCAAGTGAAGTGTTGCATTAAAAAAAGAAAAAAAAACAAGCAAACAAAATAAAATAAAAGGACGGAACACAAAAGACAAAATATGACAGAGATAAAATAAATAACTTATTACGATTGTTAAAGTTCGACGCACATTTAGCCTTAAAAGCAGTAAAGGACATGTTAAAAATATCTAAGTCCACAGAAAACTTGTTAAAAATTCTGTAAGACTTGTATAATAAAAAAATATTAATGTAAGTATATTTAGTCAGTGGATTCACGAATAATGATTATTTCGAAGAGACCTGTTAGGCACAGTTACACAAATACTCTAAAGAATATCACTACAATCAATCATATTACTGACAACTTTACAAAAAATTAAAAACAATATAGATCACGATGAGAATTTAAACTAGGAAGACCAAAAACATCTCTCAAGTAAGAAGAGATATTCCAAATATAAATAGAATTACTTTTGTAGTACTCAAGAATTTTGATTTTATTTTTATAATAGGGATCCCAAATAAGACTGCAATATTCAAGACTAGCTGCGTGCCCGTTCTTCGCACGGTAGGAAACGAAAATGCTCCTTACATGTGTAATTCCACTTAATTCCAGTGATTTGAAATCTTGTAAAACAACCCTTGAAAAAGGATAAACAGAACACTTTTAATTTCATGAAATATTTATTAACGTTGTATATTGGGATTTATTCATATCATCCTTACAAATCTACCAATACTACCTATTACGCATATTAATACTATCTATCTTCGCTGCTTCCTTCTTAATGCTCAATTTAACGAAACAGCTTACATTATTTGGCACAAATGGGACCTTTATATTCTATGGCGATTCTTTAGCAATTTACGCATTACCATAAACATTATTCATTTCCCATAATAGTTGCTATTAAGGAAGCTCTCCATACAAATTTAATTTATGCATAGTTTTGTAGGATTGGCGTATTTAGCACCGCAAAACATTTAATCTCACCGTGGTGAAAAATATTCAAGCGGTGCCAACTTAAATATCCATGTATCCAATATAAAGATATCTTATAAATCCTCCATAGTTCTGTCTACTGAAAACATCAAACTGTGTCATCTCGAGGAGCTATTTAGAATCGCTATAACTGTGACAGGACGTTAGAGTTGCAGAGTTTACAAATTTATGACGTCACTGTTTAACTACCGTAAAAGATACCCCGGTTGGCATCATGAATTTCTCAGTTTATTTCTAAAGTAAGTTTTAATCAAAATATCGCCTCCTTGTGTTAAAAAAAGAGCAGGGATAAATGAGTTAAATTTGTGGCGTAATTTTTACGTATTTTAAAGCATTTGACGTCATAGATCCTCACTTGCGCATTGAAATTCCGATATCCCATTTAAAAAATCGATTGGTTGGAAAAAGAACATTTTTTTCTAATCCTTTTTGTGGCAACGCAATTAAATTAACACGTGCCATGATCAGTTAATGTAATCCCGTAAGCTCTCCTTTATGGAGGAGCGTAATTCAACGTTAAAATAAAACTATACTCGCAACGTGCATGCATACGTTAGGCAACGCCTGCGCCATAATTAAATGCCAAAAATAAAAATAGTAAATAGAAAAATTTTAATATGTCGCGCTTTGAAACGAACTTTGTAACTTTTAAAATGAACATTTTCAGCACCGTGGAGACATTTCAATTTTTAAATAAGCACCGGATTAAAATACCACTTCTAATAATAATAATCGTGAATTTATTAGAGTTTGTAAAGTTTAAGCATTGTTTGACATTGTTAATCGAAGTAACCACTTGACTACGCCTGCGTTGAAAATAGAGCTGGAATAAATGAGTTAAAATTATGGCGTAATTTTTACGTATCTTAAAGCATTTGACGTCATAGATCCTCACTTGCGAATTGAAATTCCGATATCCCATTTCAAAGCTCGATTGGTTGAAAAAACCCTTTTTTTGTAATCCTTTCTGTGGCAACAACCGAACATAAGTTCTCGTGCCGCGATCGCAATGTAATGAATGGCGTAATATCGTGTTGATGCTATTAAATTCTAAACATTAGGCTGCATTAAAATTCGTAAAAAATCATCTAATTTACATAATTTTTTCGTTTTTATTTTAAAAGAGGGAGAAAAGAATGTTTCACGATTTGTCAAAATATCAAAAAGTTATGACGGATAGAATTCAAGTGGCGACAATTTTAAAATTATTTTACGAAAAATTCGCCGAAGTCGATGCTTAGTAAAAAAATTCCTAAAAATCGGTAAATTATGTTATCTATTCAGAACAAACTGTTTTTAAAAGAAAAATTTCTCCTCTATCCGATGATACAAATGCCGTTTTGCTGCGAGCGTAATTTCCGCCGTTATTACGAATTAGGTGAGAAAAAATGCCAAAAATCGCATAAAACATAAAATAAAAAAAATTCTAGGTCGAATTTTGAAAAAATCGCTTCGAGGTGCACAACTTCATGTTTAGATCTTCCCGAGTGCCAAATTTGGTGTTTCTAGGTGTAGCCGTTTGTCCGTAACGCCGCCGACACACAGACCCACAGACCCACACACAGATCCACACACAGACATCTTCTTTTATAATAAGTAGAGAGTAGAGAAGAGATTATAACGAATCAAACTGAAGTATAAAACTTTCAATGCTTGTAGGTTATAAAAATATTTAGTTTTACGCTTAAGAATACCAAGATTTTTATAAGCTTTAGAATGATTTTATGAATATGGAGAGAAAAGTCAAGTTTCACGTCAAAAGCAACATTTAAGTCGATTATAGAATCAGAACGGAATAAAGGAAGATTCATTATTAATGTGATAAGAATAAATTCAAGTTTGTGATCTACGAGAATAACTAAGAATGCTACATTTCTTATTATTCAGGAATAATTTTTGATCAATTCACCACTGATATGAACTATTAAAATCAATTTGTAAAAGATTAGTATCACTAACAGACCGTATCTCTTTAAATAATTTCAGGTCATTAGCAAACAAAAGATGCTTAGAAAATTTCAAAATTGAACGCTAATAAATAATAATCAAAATAAAAAGCATAGGTCCCAAATTAGAACCTTGGGGAACCAAGTAAAACTTGGTTTCCCAGAAGTACTAATAAATTTCTCAGAAACAACACTTTTAAAATATACATACAGCTTTCTGTTACTTAAGTCAGAAAAAATCCAGTCAGTAAGATTAATGTGAAAACCTATACCAATTAATTTCTTAAGAAGAAAGCCAAAGCCATTAGCTAAAGGCCTTGGAAAAATCGTTATAAATGATATAAAGTTGATACCCGCTTTCTAACGAAGAAATAATATTGTTATTAGAACAAAAACAAATTAGTAAGCGTAGACCGTTTAGGAATAAATTCATGTTGAGATGAAGAAATTATATTTTTAACTAGCTGAAAAACTCTTTTATGCATTATTTTTTCTCTATAAGTTTTTAGAAAAAGGACTCAAAATAGCAATTGGTCGATAATTTTAGCAATAATTCTACTATGTTTCCAAGCATCCGGAAAAGTATAAGTTTTCAAGGAAAGATTAAATGAAATAAAAAGAGGATAAATCAATACCAGGCACCACCAGGCGCGTAGCCAGGAAAAAGTTTTCGGGGGGATATGAACTTATATGTGTATGACGGAATTTCATCACTAATCCAAAAATTTCGGGGGGGATATATCCCGATTCCCCTCCCCTGGTTACGCCCCTGAGCACCACCTTCAACAATAAAGGAAGGCACATTGAAAAAAATGAAGCAATGAGAAATGAGACAAAATTTAGGTCCGTTTAACGGCCTCTTCACAAAAATACAGTCGATTTAAATAACCCTTCATTTACATTTTGTGCTATTTGCACTTGTATGTGCACAAGGTTTGGTAAAAAATCACAAAAATAGTTATTGAAATTCACAAAAATAAACAATATTCCAAAAAAAAAAAAATGGGACCCTAAAAAAATTTTCTGGATCGACCTTCTGAATGTATTAGTTTAATTAGGCTTATCACCATACTTCAGATTATGTATGACAGCACACAACTATGTACCCAGAAACTAAAAATATAAGCATTTCTATTTTTATTTATTTACATTTTATCAGTATTTTAAAACTCGTTATTCACGCCAAGAGTCACGCATTTCTATCGGCCGTAAAAGTAACCCACTCATGTTTAACTCAATTTATCGTATCCTTGTACATAAAAACAAACTTAAAAACAGGGTGTACACCACTGTCAAGGCAAAAATAATATCATTAGTATCCTCACCGACATAGAAAAAGTCGCCAAATTAGCAACCATTTTCTTAATTTTAGTAGCTAAAATAATGGCATTTTTGCTATATAACAGAGCATGTAGTACATTTTATAAAACATTCAGTTTAAAATACGTACAAGCACATGCATTATTAAAAAAATATCAGTTTCAAAATATAGTAGTATTATTGAATTTAAAAGAACGAACATGAATTAAAAAAATTAAAATTTTTATGTTTGATTCACGTATTGTTTGCCAGGCTACATCAGTAAGCAAAATTTAAGCTAGATTGGAGATAAAGAAGTTAATGAAAAACTGATAACAAGATAACAGATACAAAATTAGTGTTAATTTAATAAAAGCATGTATAAATTCCACATATTGTAATAATCAAATAAATTTTTATAAAAACTCGTTTATTATATTTTCTTATTCTCTTGCACACCATATACACTTTAATTGAATTCAAGGAGCATTATTACAAGTTTTCTCTTAAATAGAAAAGAATGCACAAAAATAAATAGTCATATTTAAAAAAATCTGGAGTGACTCCACTCGACTTTCCGAACACTTACGATTAAGATCATGACCAAGCATTTAAATAAATTTTAATCTATGAATCATTCAAACATATATACCAAATTGAAGCTCGATCGAATGTACCGTTTAAACGCTAGCGCACTTTCAAGAATTTCTCCCCATAGGCCATAATGTAAAAGAAATCTTTATTTTATCCCTGTAGAAAAACTGTAAGTCCTATACACACCAAAATCAATACCGGTCTTGCGACGGTGGTTTATAACATATAGACCCAATTTGAGCTCAATCGCATGCCCTGTTCAGGAGCTATCGTGTTCACTCACATACACACAAACACACATACACACACACACATACACACATACATACATACATCTCGTAAAAATAGCATAAATGGATTCAGAAGCCCTCAAAACGTGTAAAAACACCCAAATCTCGAATTCGAATTTTTTCATGATTACAATACTTTCCTTACAGGGTACATGTTCGGAAAGTAAAAATGGTGTTTGCATTATATTTTCCATAACATTTCTACTGAATGAAGTATCACAATAGTTTTCTAAGTAACTCTGAGTTGCCATTCAATTCGTAAGTAGATCTAACATTGTCGACTAGTTCAAAGGTGAAAAATATCAAAGTATGCAAGTTAAAATCAATAAAATTCTGATTATTTAAACAGTTGACAAAAACCGAAATCTGATTTTTCAAATGAGTCACCTAGAG
Organism: Cheiracanthium punctorium; assembly: GCA_038373885.1. Taxonomy (NCBI): domain Eukaryota; kingdom Metazoa; phylum Arthropoda; class Arachnida; order Araneae; family Cheiracanthiidae; genus Cheiracanthium; species Cheiracanthium punctorium. The sequence continues at coordinate 69,724 of JAWZYV010015260.1, forward strand.
TAAGATACAAGTAAGCAAAATGTCGCCCGAGCTGCAACGACAAAAGCGTTTAGTTGTATGCGTTTTGTTGCATTTTTGAAGATTCTGAAATCGGTGACCCATCAGTTGATGGCAATAGATTATAAATCGCGCCTTTTGCAATAATCTTCCCGTTTTTCTTTAAAGAAAATTTTTATTAAATATATTTTACTAGAAGTCAAAGCCCGTCGTGGAAGAAATGACAACGGGCGCTTAAAAAAACAAACAAAAAAAATACAAACATATATGTCTACACTCAATATTCTTAATTTTCGTCCACCTAACATAAATAACTCCACATTCAGTTTTTAATGTTATACCCAAATCGAATTGAATGCTCTTCTGAAAACGGGCAGAAACTATTCGCATTCAAAAGATTTCGTTTTCTGTCTTATATCAATCCTTCATGCAGACGATATCACTTTAATGAAAAAGCAAATATCTGGAAAAACTATTTTAAATGAATTGGAATCGCGCAACTTCCCCTTCAAAGCCTGTGATGACCGTGACTTCAAATAGGACGTCATGTCTATTGCGACAGTTCATTTTGTCATGCAAAAATGATACGCATTTTTGACTCTCTGAAAAAAAAAAAAAAATCTGGAGTGACTCCACTCGACTTTCCGAACACTTACGATTAAGATCATTACGAAGCATTTAAATAAATTTTAATCGATGAATAATTCAAACATATATACCAAATTGAAGCTCGATCGCATGTACCGTTTAAACGCTAGCGCACTTTCAAGAATGTCTCCCCATAGGCCATAATGTAAAAGAAATCTTTGTCGTAGCCCTGTAGAAAAACTGTAAGTCCTATAAACATCAAAATCAATACCGGTCTTACAATGGTGGTTTATAACATGTATACCCAATTGGAGCTCCATCGAATGTACCGTTTAAACGCTAGCGCACTTTCCAAAATTTTCCTCCATAGGCCATAATGTAAAAGAAATTTTTGTCGTAGCCCTGTAGAAAAACTGTAAGTCCTATACACATCAAAATCAATACAGGTCTTGCGACGGTGGTTTATAACATGTATACCCAATTGCAGCTCAATCGAATGTACCGTTTAAACGCTAGCGCACTTTCCAGAATTTTCCTCCATAGGCCATAATGTAAAAGAAATCTTTGTCGTAGCCCTGTAGAAAAACTGTAAGTCCTATACACATCCAAATCAATACCGGTCTTGCGACGGTGGTTTATAACCTATATACCCGATTTGAGCTCCATCGTATGCCCCGTTTAGGAGCTATCGTGTTCATGCACATGCACATGCACACACACATACATACATACATCTCGTAAAAATAGCATCAATGAATTCAGAAGACCTCAAAACGTGTCAATACACCCAAATCTCGAAGTCGAATTTTTTCAGGATGACAATACTTTCCTTACAGGGTACATGTTCGGAAAGTAATAATGTAAAATTTGGGATTTTTTTTTTCTTTTTCCAATTTAACTATAAATTTAAAAAGTGGAAAATATAAGATTTTTGGTTCCTGAGAAATTACCCCGGACACAATCGAACGATGGTTACAACATTTCTATCAAGTTATCTTAAATTATTTATTTATTTATTTTTGGTTGAAACATTCTAAAAATATTTTTAAATATTCCAGCTTACCTTGCGGCAAAGCTCATTTTGTGCAGGAGTAATGTTAGAAGACATCTTGGAATCAAAAGATGAAATCAAGAGATCGAACTCGAAAAATTGAAAAATAGCTTTGGAAAACAATCCAATAATGAAATTGTCTCAATCTCCGTTCATCCTTATGTAAACTATCATGCCTCTGAATGCGCATGCTCTATAATAATAACATCTGCCATCAAAAGACCCTATTTTCGTCTGCTCTGATTTAAATAAACATTTTTTTAAAAACAAAGTCGCGTTCGCAAACACAACCTGGTGGACCCCGAGTCGGTTTAGCACGGATTTCAACTTCATTCCATTGTTCTAGAGGCCACCAACATTTGATAACAGCGCATCCTCAATACCGACCCAAGTTTTGAGGGAATGGATATGAAACGTGCACCACCACAGTTCGCGATTTTGTCGTCTGTCCAATTAAGTATGCATCATAGTTAATTTTCAGAACGTTCAAGGACAATTGAAGGTCTTATTTTGACCCCACGAAAAACGTTATAAGGGATGTTACGTTTGTTGAAAAACAACATAAGCCATGAATTAGTCCGCTGTGGGGATAAGTGCAACACGAATTCAGTAGCCGTAATTAAAGCCTGCCCATATGATCTAACAGTTATCATTCTCATTATTATTATTATTGCAGTGAACTCATGATAAGTCAAAGTCTCATAACTCGAATAGCCGGTTATCTTAAACTTTTCATGAAATACCACAACAGTTTCAATTTTTTCAACACAAAATTATCTCTCCATTTTGTAAAAGTTTTCATTTCATTTCAGGCTTGAGAACCCATAGAATAAGACTAAGGGGGGGGGGATAGAATTAAGATTTTCTTTTCTATCTTAAAACTACGTATTCGTTGCTATTCAGCATGTTTAGCGGGGACCCTCTTTTTTAACCTTTGACCCTTTAAGGCGCAGTGATCCCGCTCTGGGAACACCCAACTCTGACGTTTTGACTGTTGCCAGTCACGAAGAATAGATTTGATTTATATAGAAATAGTTCTGGGTGACATAGCTCCACGAGAAACCTTTACATTTTAGCACGTCATTTCCCGTAAAAAAATGGACGCGATTCTTTTTAACAGCACTGACATCTGCTGAAAAATGGAAGAATGCGAGAATAGCTGGATAAGATTGCCCAATGCTGAAAAAAGGGGCAGCCGTTGCCATCGCTCGACTGAACGACCAGCAAGAGGGCGTACGATCGAAACGTTCATTGCGTGCCACAGATCGAGAGACCCTTTTTTGACGACAGCTGGCTGTGCCGGCGCGGGGACAACCAGCCGGCAGTCCCCGCAGAAACGTTCATCCCGCAGCTGGCTGTGCCCGGCACAGCCAGCTGTCGTCAAAAAAGGGTCTCTCGATCTGTGGCACGCGATGAACGTTTCGACCGTCCGCCATCTTGCTGGTAGTTAAGTCGAGCGATGGCAACGGCTGCCCTTTTTTCAGCATTGGGAAAGGGTTGCGCCTCAAAGGGTTAAAATAGTAGGTGGGCAACAAAGTAACTGTGTTTCCTTACATAAAATTCAAGCCAATAAATTTTCAACAAGTTTTTAAAGACGAGTTGTGCCTAATCGTTGTGGATCTATATTTGTTACGTTTAAAGTAAGGATTTTGCTGGTAATATTATTTTTTTCGTCCAGTATACATGGCCACCCTCCCCTCTTTTTCCACTTCTTTCTTGAATTTTTTTTACGTCTATCCTCCTTCGAGAACGCTATTGAAAATGTCCTGAAATTGTCTTTTAGGTATTCGTGACTGCTGTATTTTACAGCAAGAATTTCACGGATATATATATATATATATATATTTGAGATATGAGAAAAATCTTTTTAGGCCCCCTTCCCTCCTTAGGTTAGTAATTTTGTAAAACGCTCTCTAATCTAGCACCCATGTTAAAGAAATCACGTACGTGGGCAAATTTCGTATTATCGCCTTCAGTAGCTTTGGGCAGGTGAAATATTGACATAACGGTAAAACGAAATTACTTTGTTGCCATGTCAACCCAACACTAACAATTCATTTTTCTTAAACTATAGTAACAGCAAAGTACCGATTAACCACTTTTTAAAATGTAAAATTTTAAATTTTTCGCATGAAAAGTGGGAAACCGATAACACGAACTTCTGATAACTCGAAGTATTCGGCCGCTCCTCTGGACTTCGAATTATAGGATTGTATTGCTGTAACTGAGTGTTCCTGTTCTTTGCACGGGATAGACAGCTTACTTTCTAAAAAATTATTAAGAAATCAATTCGAGTTGATTATTTAGTATTCGAACCGAACGTGCTTCATTTTAAGGCCCCTCTCAAACTGCAGAACATAACGAGAAGCTGAGTCTTGCAATACCCCAAAGCAAATAAATTGTACACATACCTGGAGTTTGAATGCCCCTATTTCCCTCTTCCTAGAATAGTTATTATTAACTATTGCAATAATTGCATTAATCCGCTGAAGCGCAACCCGTTCATAATGCCGTAAAAGGGTAGCCGTTGCCATCGCTGGATTTAACTTCCAGCAACAGGGCGGTGGATTGAATCGCCTTGCCGCAGAGCTCAAGAACATCTTTTGGGACAGCCGGCTGTGCGGCGCAACACAGCCAGTTTCCCTTTTTCGTCATTGGAGAGTCTTTTTTGTTCTGCGCCAATGTACATCTTCATCCCATTCTCCAGTTCTCAGCAGATGCCAATATTGATGGAAGTAATCCGACATCCATCCTAATAATAATTGAGACATTTTAAGGGAAATAATGCGCTCAATGGAAAACGTGTTCTCGTGTAACTATGTCCCCCTTCAAATATTCCACTGAAATCGAATTTATTCTTCGTGATTTCAAAACGGTCAAAATGTCAGAGTTATGTCCCCAACGCGAGGACACCGCACGTTAACCCTTTTGAGGTGCAACCTTTCCCAATGCTATTAAAAGGGCAGCCGTTGCCATCGCTCGACTTTATTACCAGCAAGATGGCGGACGGTCGAAACGCTGTGCCGCAAAGCAAGCTGTCGTCTAAAAAAAGGATCTCTAGATCTGTGGCAGGCGATGAACGTTTCGATCGTCCGCCCTCTTGCTGGTCGTTAAGTCGAGCGATGGCAACGGCTGCCCCTTTTTCAGTATTGGGAAAGGGTTGCGCCTCAAAAGAGTTAACAAGTGTAGCCGCAGCATGGCGGTTAATCGAATCTCGGATCGCTTGTCACAGATCCAAAAGGAACCTTTTCTGACAAAGCTGGTCGTGAGGCCATACATGTCGACTTTCCCCAACGGGCTTCATCTGGCTTCACCAAGCACGAGAAGAACCAAGGCCCATATGTTCGCCCTCGATTCTTTCGAGGACGGGCCGATATATCGACGGTCGTGAGTTCATCTACCGGGGCAGCATGGGTCACCAAAATCTGCAGTGAGCTGGCCACGTCAAATCCTTCGAAAAATTGATTTGTTGCGAAAAGTTCCGTTCAGAAACCGACTGACCAGGGTTATATGTGTAACTTGACCAAAGATTTTAGGATGGATTACTTATTGAGTTCAGGGAGAAGAAAAGGGGAGTTCCCTTAAATTTCGAAAGAAAGGCTTTAGACCTTCAACGCGCAGCCATTTCCCACTGCCGAGAAAATGCAGCCGTTGCCATCGCTCGATTGAACCACCAGCAACATGGCGATCGATTAAAATTGCCTTTCGCGTGGCTCAGAGCTCAAGAACATTTTTGACGCAGCTGGCTGTGCGCCGCTGCACAGGTTTTTTTTTCACCGTAGTCAAATTTCGACAATAGTCAAATTTGACCTAAAAGAACACCATTTCAAGGGAAAGTATTTTTTTTTTCTTGGTGATTTGATTTCTCATGATGAGAATAATCATAATCTAGAAATTTAATTTTCTAGATTGCGATTGCATGGGATTTAAGTTTTCAGATTAGGATTACATTAGATTATTCGTAAAACTAAATTTCTAGATTATAACTAGATTACGATTACACGAAAAAGTGTAATCGATCATAATCGATTACGATTGCACTGGTGGGAAGGTCCTGCGTTCGAACCTATGAAGCGTAGGTTGATTAAACGGGCTGAAGTTTTGGTCGGAATTCTCCAGATATAGCGTGAATATGCTTCAGAATCCCTCAAAAACTCCCCCTGAACAAGCCCCACCCCCAATCCCCCGTCCCGTAGGCAGATTTTCTTCGTGTAGGCTTACCATAACAGGGAAAACTCCAATTCACAGCCCATTATATTTGTTTTTGATTACGTGCACAGATAGTTTATTATTTTGACTCTGGCAGACGGTAAACTTGCATAAACAAATCCCCGTGCAGCAGCAACATTCGAAAAATCTGGTGTCTAAAGATGTAAAACTAACAAAAGACATAGACATTGTAGACAAAGGCATCTTTTTGCAACCAAGTGGGGTTGGCTTACATACTAAGTTCTTCATGGGTTTTAATTCTTATGTTAATTCTCCACATTGCCTAAAAGCGACACGAAGACACCATTGTATTTTTAGCGTTTAAGTACGAGGACAAATCATGTCAGACGCATCGATTGCAAAACGTTTTCGAATGACAGCATTTTTTTTTTTTTTTTCGAGCCAAATTCGGTAAACTGAGTCAATGGCTATATAGAACCCCGTACAAGTTAAATGTGGGACAGGCTGAGCGCGAGTCCGAAAGCCCGGGCTGGGGCTCTGTCATTCCCGATTCTGTTCGAGTTCGGGCTCATCAGGAGTTTCTCACTTGTTGAGCATACTCCTTGTAAACGGATTTTAAAAATCTGGAGTGACTCCACTCGACTTTCCGAACACTTACGATTAAGATCATGACCAAGCATTTAAATAAATTTTAATCGATGAATAATTTAAACATTTATGCCATATTGAACCTCAATCCAATGCACCATTTAAACGCTACCACATTTTCAAGAATGTCTCCCCATAGGCCCTAATATAAATAAAATTTTTGTCGTAGCCCTGTAGAAAAACTATAAGTCTTATACACATCAAAATCAATACCGATATCACAATGGTGATTTATAACATATATATATCCAATTTGAGCTCAATCGAATGTACCGTTTAAACTCTAGCGCACTTTCAAGAATGTCCCCTCATAGGCAATAATGAAAATGAAATCTTTGTCGTAGCCCTGTAGAAAAACTGTAAGTTCTATACACAACAAAATCAATACCGGTGTTACAATGGTGGTTTATGACATGTATACCCAATTTGAGCTCAATCGAATGTACCGTTTAAACGCTAGCGCACTTTCGAGAATTTCCCCCCATAGGCCATTAATGTAAAAGAAATCTTTGTCGTAGTCCCGTAGAAGAACTGTAAGTCATATACACATCAAATTCAATACCGGTCTTACGATGGTGGTTTATAACATATATACCCAATTTGAGCTCCATCGAATGTACCGTTTAAACGCTAGCGCACTTTCGAGAATATCCCCCCATAGGCCATCCTGTAAAAGAAATCGTTGTCGTAGCCCTGTAGAAAAACTATCAGTCCTATATACGCCAAAATCAATACCAGTCTAGTGACGGTGGTTTATAACATATATACCCAATTTGAGCTCCATCGAATGCTCCGTTTAGGAGCTATCGTGTTCACACACATACACACACACACACACACACATACATACATCTCGTAAAAATATCATAAAGGAATTCAGAAGACCTCAAAACGTGTCCATACACCAAAATCTCGAAGTCGAATTTTTTCATAATTACAATACTTTCCTTACATGGTACATGTTCGGAAAGTAAAAATTAGAAGTGCATTAAGAGTTTGCTATTATATCTGTCTTTAATGTGCACAAAGCCACAAAACTTGTGATACTCTATCCATGAAGTAATTAACTCTCATTTATTAATTAGCTGAAATTTAAGGCTGGGGCTGGGACTTAAATAATATCGCTCAGGCGGGCCGGAAGTAAAAGTCCTCGGGATTGGACTGTAAAAAATGAGCCCCAACTCATCTCTAGTACGAGTTACAGGTATAATCATTTTAATGTATTAAGTATACCTGTTAATAATAGTTTCTTTTAATTAGTATAAATTATATCTAAAATAGGAATCAACTTTTTCGATATGCACTGAATTCTGTTTTTTATTCATTTTTTCACATCTTAAAATAACACGGTGTTAAAAAATAGACTAAAAGTCCCATTTTTTTGTCCCTATCTTATGAATGGGTGGCAATCATGGGCGTAGTCAGGGGGGGATATATCCCGATATCGGGGGATATCGGGATATATCCCCCCCCCCGAAATTTTTGGATTAGTAATGAAATTCCGTCTATTTATACACATATAAGTTCATATCCCCGACCGAAAAATTTTCCTGGCTACGCGCCTGGTGACAGTAATACTGTTGTGCTTTAATAAGTTTTAGACCTGTTGCATATACAGCGGAGACTGTGTAATGCGACCACCTTCGGGAAGACCAAAACTGGTCTCCTTACGTACCACTAAAGACCACCCTGTACATGCGGTATACGTGCACGTTAAATCCGTGGTTTCGAAAGTCCTCTCGGAGGTCAATAGCAGTTTCTGTGGGGTGCCAATATTCAGAAGTCCCCCCACCTTCTGATGAGGTTGGTTGGTTTGTTTTTTATGGCACAAGGTCCAAAAAGGACATACTGCGCCAGACAATGAGTTGAAACTGTATAATTATGTATTCAGGTAAAAGGTGTCATAATAACTTAGTAAACCTTCTGATGAGGATTGAAATTTTGGCGGGAAATTCTGAGAAGGACGTGTAGTTCTAAACAACACATTCAGGAACGGGAGTTGTCCTCTCCTGGCAAATAAATAAATTTTTGTTTGTTTGTTTGTGGAATTACGGCCAATTATCTCCCAGAGGGATCTAGGCCGACGAGAGGCGGATGCCCTCCGTGGGGGGTGAGGGGAGGTGTCCCAATCCGTATTTACGTTTCGGAGTAACGTAACGGAGTATTACGTTCGTATTAAGTTTCGGAGAAAACCACCTAAAACTCTGAACGGCTAGGTCGGCGGTCGCGACCTGGGTTTGAACCTGTCACTGACCGTCTCCCAGTTGAGAACGCTTAAAAAAAAAATATGCCACCGACATCTAGAAAATAATTAGTGGAATTTATGAGCCTACCCAGATGAACATATCTGTCAATCGATGCGTACGCTAGCTAGTAGACTGACGAACGGTCCTTCTAGTGCATAGGTGTTATCGAACGATCCTTTTTCGTGACACAAACGAATCATTTCGGCTCTGATTAGCCAGAATGCTATGGGCTGGAAATTCTTGACCCTTTCATCTATATATACCAATTGTGTGTATCACCTATCCGTATCAGTCTACTGTCTATTCATCTTGTTTTGGTGCACAGAAAACACGTGTACGCACGCGCTCTGCTACTGTTGGAATACAAGAATTTTAAATACAGTTTTTACGATTTTATATTTTTGTTTTTTTGCTTTTTTCAGAACAGCACATCTGTAGGGGAGGATAGGCAAGATTTTATTAAGTTCAACGATTATGAAAATAAACACTCAAAAAACTGGTGTTATAAGATAAAATAAATAAAAACTTTGTGAAAAAAAAAACACACATAAAAGGTTACTTCAAGGCGTAACGATCGTTTCGACCGAAAATTCGTTCGGTCTTCTTCAGACAAACCCTTCCGTTTTGTCTGAAGAAGACCGAAAGAATTTTCGGTCGAAACGATCGTTACGCCTTGAAGTAACCTTTTATGTGTGTTTTTTTCAGTTTGACGGAAGGGTTTGTCTGAAGAAGACCGAATGAATTTTCGATTTTATGTGTGTTTTTTTCAATTTGACGGAAGGGTTTGTCTGAAGAAGACCGAACGAATTTTCGGTCGAAACGATCGTTACGTCTTGAAGTAACCTTTTATGTGTGTTTTTTTCACAAAGTTTTTATTTATTTCAACGATTATGGTTGGAAAGGGGGGTGGTGAAGAGTTATTAAGTTGTTCTTAAAGGTATGGGGTCGCAATTTGGACTGTTCTACCATGGTCACAAAATCATCTACGTAGCTACGCTCCTGCCCCTACCTCCAAGCACGAAATTTTATTTAAATCGTCAGAAATCAATGAATATATACGATACCAATGAAACAGATAATAGCAGTGAAAAGTCACGTCAAAATATTATATATCGACTGCAAAGCATTTCAAAGAATTAAAAAAAGCTTTAAATTATTTTATACAAGTGTATATTAGTTTATACAAGCGTAAGTTTATACCAATGTTGAATGACTTTCATTGTTAACGCATAGCTGAAAAATAGTATAGCTTAATTTTTTTTTCTCTTTCGTAATTTTATTTTAAAATGCAAGAATTTTAAGCCCCTAAAATCGGTCGGCCTTGGGCAGTTGCTCCGTTTGTCCTGCCGATAATAGGGCGTTACGTGAAGGACCTTGGCGGTCAGCACTGTAAATTACATAATTTTTCTTTTTTTCCAGCTACAATCTTAACCGCTAACAGAATAAAATATTTCTCGGACGTTAGTGAATACTTGTACAGTGGAACCTCCCAAGTTGGACACTCCCATAACTATTGGACGCTTGTCTAGGTTAGGTACTTTTCTGGGGAATGGAAAGTGTCCATAGTATAGAAATATACCTCTATAAGGTGGACACCTCTGGAAGTTGGACACTTTTTGAGCGAACCGCAGGTGTGTAACTTAGGGAGGTTTCACTGTTTTTAGAAAAAAACTGGTTGGAACTGGGGGAGATGGGGGAAAAAAATATACATATACATCAGCTGGCATCTTCAGTTGCCTTCTGAAAGGACAGCATTCTCTTTGGTTTTCGATTAATAGAGAGAATAATGTGGAAGGCAACTTATGAAAACATAAACATTCTGTGCAGCGGTGAGAGCAGACGGTGAACGTGAAAAGAAAATGGCACGAATACCTCAGAACAAAGATGAAATAAATTTGTGATTCTTTTTTTTTTATGGTGTTGGGGGGACTTAACCCTTTCACGCGCAGTGATCCCGCTCTGGGAACACCCAACTCTGACGTTTTGACTGTTGCCAGTCACGAAGAATAGATCGGATTTCTATAAAAAATAGTTGCGGGTGACATAGCTCCACGAGAATCCTTTACTTTTTAAACACGTCATTTTCCGTAAACAAAATGGTCACGGTTATTTTTAGACAGCACTGACATCGGCTGAAAAATGGAAAAATGCGAGAAGAGCTGGATAGATGGCCCCATGCTGAAAAAAGGGCAGCCGTTGCCATCGCTCGACTGAACGACCCGCAAGAGGGCGGACGATCGAAACGTTCATCGCGTGCCACAGATCTAGAGACCCTTTTTTGGACGACAGGTGGTCGTTAAGTCGAGCGATGGCAACGGCTGCCCTTTTTTAAGCATTGAGAAAGGGGTGCGCCTCAAAGGGTTAAAGGGTTTCAGGCATCAGGCCGCAATAATAAAAAAAAAATACTTTCCAACTCACTGAACTTAACCCTCTAATTAGGGTTGACAACCGTCCCGCGAGAGCCGGGACGTTCCGTTTTCAGGGCTTTAGAGGACCCATCCCGCGAATGGTGTGTGCAGGACGCAGATTGTTCCTTTTTTTTTTTTACTAGCTGGGATCATTGCCGTCTGTAGCAGTTTTGTCGACCCGGACAGTGATGTAAAATTCAAAGAAAGTAAAAGCCCCCCCTCCCCTCCTGAAAAAAATTTACTTAATATCTTTCCAGGGAGTTGATCTAACGATTGGAGCTTTTAATCAATCCTGATCTCACAATGAACAAACGATTAGTATATAACACGACTTTGTTTCTGTCAAGGAGGGCTCACTTTTAATGAGTAAAATTCAACCCAAAAAGACAGTTGTCTCGGACGTACAAACTGTAAATTTTTAGCGATAGAAAGAAAAAATGATATTTATAAATTTCGAGTTATGGGGTATTTAACATACCAATATTTCCCCAGTCAAAATTCTCTCCCCCCCCCCTTTCTTCCGGCTTACCTGAACCGGCAACATGGAAAAATGTTTTGGCGGTCAGCCTTTTAGAGGAGAGCGAGAGGATTGCTTGTGCACCCCAATTTTCAGGAAGTGACCTGAAGTGTGCCCAGGGAGAAGGTCTGTGAAGTTAGCCCCTGAAACATGAAAGCGTCAATCGTTTGGGCTTGATCGAGTGCCAAAAATTTTGGTTTGAGCGACTTTATGATAAAAGTTATATTAAAAATTATACACAATGGAGCAACTTCGAGCAGCCCCTTTATAGGGCTATCACACTGAGGAAAATCCGACCCACTTTCCTTGCAAATCAAGTTTCCGGACGATTTCCTCCGCCGTTACCTTGACGACCGCAAACTCCAACTTTTTCCTTTCCGAAGGAAAAAATCCGAGTCGGACGAAATTTCGGCCAATCAGAGTACTTCTTCCTGCTACGTAATAAGCAATTTCGACAATTTCGAGCAATGGCGACTATGTTCGAAGCTTGGCAGCTTGGCTCGATGTCAGAATCACGTGCCAATAAAATTATGGCCTCGTTCAAGTGGACTTTGGAATTAGAGATGGCTGCCCGTCCAATGCTGCCGAAATGGCTGTTAAATATACCAACGCACGATAAGTAAAATAAGAACCTGCACGCCCAATCAGCGATGCGATGACTATTTGACGTCGGAGAGAGTTTGTTTGCTTTTGCAACCCTTAAAGATAAACACGCCTTCAAGTCCGTCGGAGAAGTGGGTCCAGCGCGAAGTTGCTCGGATTTTCTCTCTAATGTGATAAGGCCATTACTTTGAAGGAAGATAAAACTGATCCCGTCATGCGATTGAGCGTGATTGAGTGCAAAACATTTTCGTTTAATCGTCTCTAAAATAGGAGTTATAATGTAATCTGATATTTTAAAGTTGGCAACCAATCAGCAGATGGCAGACGATTAAAACAAAAATGCTCTTGCTGTGCTCACAAATCCGTGAAAATTTGATAAAAAGAGAAAAGGAAAGGATTGCCCTGCGATTGTGTCAAAAAGAAATGTGCCTTAAATAAATACTGATTTTCGAGATTGTCAAAATGAAAGAGTGTGATTTGAATGCGTAAAATTCTAATTCCAAAGTAAAGATTTTATATATAGAAAGAAAATTTAAATAATAATAATGAAAAATAATCAGTAAGAAGGTAATAAGAAAATAAATAAATGAATAAGTAAATAAATTAGTAAATTATTCAATTTAGTAAAAAATTCACTAATTATCAGTATTGTAGAATTAAAAAACGAGCGGATAAAACATCTCCGCAGCACGAGATTCGAACCAGCAACGGCGTAGCCCACGGCTTTACCAATTACGCTACTGTAATCAAGCATCCATCCGTAGTTTCGGTGAAGTAATTCGAAAATAAATATTAATTTTTCTCGAATATATTTTAATATGGCGTCCATCTTAGTATTACTAACACTATGCCAAAGATCATTGAAATCGGTTTCCCTGAAGCCGTGCCTCCTCCTTGTTGAGATCATACCGTTTAGCTAAGTTAACACTAGAAGCGCCGCACTTTCTTCATACCTAGAAGCGCCAGCAGCAGTCAAATTGACTGCTCAAATAATTTTGTACATTTATTTAAATACAAAATGTTCATGGTATTTTTAAAAGCTTTTTTAAATAATAAAATGTTAATTTTTGTTAAAATACATGCTACAAAAAATATTTTTACTTACTTTTTAATAAAACTCATTTTAATGCTATTTGCAATTTTTACGTATTAGAATTTTTTCAATGCTGGAAGTGGATTTACCACATATGAAACGTGAACATTTCTGGCACATATCACTTGTTTTGTTGTTCTTACAAAATCCATTTTGGCACTGCCGTCTCTTTTTTGAGAGTTTGTTAGTAGTGATCGAAATTTCTGAGGGCAAAGTTTTTTCACAGTTTGTGACTCTACATTTACATCTGTATGCAAGGTACTTAGAAGCAGGACATTTTTATTCTTTTTACCCTGATAGGCTGTCAGAGTAGTGTCTCCATTTTTCAGTAAAACGGTTTCGTGAAGCTGAGTTTTTGATTTCCTGATCTCATGCTGAATTTCTTTTCGATGTCTTCTTACTGTCCCCTGTATTCTTCATTTAAAGTTTTTTAGCTAATGAAAGCGAGGAAAAATAGTTGTCCACTGTCACATTTCTACCTGTATTCAGATAAGGGCTCAGAAGGCGCATTACTATATTTTCAGGAAGGTTTTCATTTTCATTTCTTGCGTTATCCTTTCCAAGGTATGTGAAAGCATTGCACATAAACTTTGAGTCAACATCAACTGGCATCCAAAATTTTATATCAAATTTATCTGGTTTATTCGGCATACATTGAATAAACTTGCACCTAACTTTTGATGGAAATAGTTGTTCATCCAACACCAGATTTTCTCCTGGCTTATTAGAAAGAGCACAGTTTTCTATAAATTTGTTCCAGATGTCTGAAAACATATAGCAAACTTATCAGTTACTAAACGTTGACGACTCCTATTTGAAAACAAATCAAATCTTAGATTTTCCATGATATCTCGAAAACGATTACGGGACATTGTTTTTTTTTAATGGAGGGGGGCTGGGGAAGGGGGCAGAAAATGACAAGTATTTCATGGATTAGAGAAATAGTGAATGAAAGGAATACGTAGGGGAAATGTTTCATCATGATAGGATTTTTTCTGCGTGATACAGTACGATGAATAAACTGAATTTCACTAGCAGTCAATTTGACTGCTCGTGGCGCTTCTAGGTATACATAAAAATATTTCCAATAATTTTATTTTCATTCAATGCATATTTGGTACCAATAATTTTCAAGGTTTTTTAAGAGAATTCAAAAAATTATGACTTCCTAAAGTAAAGGGTCTTTTAGGAATCCAAGCTAAAATGGCGAAAACAGTCAAAATGACTGCTCTGGCGCTTCTAGTGTTAAAGAGTGGATATATTTGATTTGTGTGGTTAAGGCAACGCTGCACTCGGGCGGTCTGTTTAGGATGGGGAGTGCCTTAGTCGGGGGACTTTCTAAAGGGTTCTAACTCGTATTCATGTTACATCTGGAGAAAACCGACCCAAACTCCAGACTGTCCCATCGACAGCCGCGCGATGGGACCCAAACCCGGGACCTTCACACTTCGACCACCTATCGTTTCCAGTGATTTATCTAGGCGGTCATGGTGAGGTATTAAAAGACTAAAAATGCTAGAAATAGTAACATGCAATGCTAGAAATAGTAACAAGAGTCATTACTATTACTATTATTTTTAATGAAAAATAGTTTTTTCTGTCTTTTATTTTAAATTAAAATCGGAATTTGCAAATTTTTAAACTTAAGGATACTTTGGGGGGCCCCTTTTTGTTGGGGGGACCGGGTGCTTGCCCCGAATGCCCTGCCTCCGAGGAGGGGGGGTGCTCCCCACCGGTTGGTTTTAATCTCAACTTTAAGTAAATTACTTCTGTATTTGTAACTTATTATAAAAATGGTGCTATCAGGGAAAAAATAACAACAACAATTGATACGGTTGTATGCATCCAAATAAATAAATTAACATAGGGAACTGCTCTCTGCAAAAACACATGCATTGCACGAAAGCGCAGCTGAAGCACAGATCTGTGCTTGTTTATGTTCTGATGACGTCATGAAACACCACAAAGATAAGCATAAAGTTTTAGTGCCACATCAAAATGAGTATTTAAACATGCTATTATTATTATTATTATTATTTAAATCTATGGCGCATCCAATAATTTTGCCAGGAACGAGTGTGAAGAATGTATAATATAGCTTTAAAAAAAATCCATAGTTTGTCTAGCAATATTAGCCAGGGACTGTAAAGCTAATGGTTCCAGTGGTTTGAAGGAAATTCGGAATTGATCTTCATAAGCTGCCCTACTCTCTGAAATAAAGGAAAAATCGGAGACTTTTATGGAAACTTTAAAAAGAATTTCCCTATTAACACCATTTCATGCAACGAAATTTTTTAAAATGTGAATACATTCTGCAAAATTTTCCATTTTTGAGAATTTTTCTTCTAAACGTTCCGTATTCGATACAGGTTTACTGTTTAGTACAGCTTGTTAAGAGACTCCTAAACATTTTGAAGTCCCTGACATAATTAGCTAATTTGCATTTATGTACTGAAATCAGATGACTTTTCGAACTACAGTGTTAAACCTTTAAATCGCGAGCGTCTTCACATCAGCATAGAAGACCAAGCGGATAGACTGCCCAAAGCTGGAAAGGTGCACCCGTTGCCATCGATTCCTTTAACCACCAACAGAAGGTCGATCGATCGAATTTCCCATCTGGCGCGACTCAGCTCATGAAATTTTTAGCCATGTCTATCCCTCGCAGATAGCCCTAAACTATAAATTACGGAATTAAATGCTTTCCTGATGAATACGCAAGAGTGTAAATATTTAGAGTTTTAAATAAGGTGCAATCCTACAATTTAGTTACGCTAATCCCTGACTCATTGATTCATTGATGATTCCGATTCAATCACACCAAAACAAAACTTTTACCGTCATTAATCCAAACAAATTAAAATGGTATTGTCTAAATAATTACGTTTAAAAAATATAGAAAACAATCTGCGCTACTTTTAAAATCTGAAAATCTATTTGTTCCCTGCTTTTGAAGCAATTTTTTTGCTATTTTCAACTCCATTTATTTCTGGGGGTAAAAAAAGGCCATCCATTGAGCGACAAAAATAGATATCGCAAATGACATTGACGTCATGCTGAAGTCACGGTTATCAGGCTTTGTAGGAAAATTTACGATTCCGATTCGCTTAAAATAGTTTTTCCAGATTACCCAGTTCAACTTTTTTGCACAAATAAAATGATTTTGTCTGCATGAAGTATTGATATAGGAGAGCATGTACCTACCGAAAGAAATTTTTCCATTGCGAAAATTTTCCGTAGAGTGTGCTATTTCGATTTTGGTATAGAATAAAAACTGAATATGAAATTATTTATTTTAAGTGGGGGAAGATTCAATATATTGAGTGTGGACATATTTTTGCAAAATGTTTTATCTAGCGCCCGTTCTAATTGCCCCCACAACGGGCTTTATCTTCTAGTTACTGAGATTTACCAAATGTTGCTGAGATAATTTCAAGATAGCTGCGTCGTTTTCTTTCTGCCCCCCTCCACCCCACCCCACTCCCCGCAAAATGACAGAAAAAAAATCCCATGTGAGAGTCAGCAATGCAAAACAATAGACGATGTTTAGTTGATGGGAAAATGTTTTTAGTGATCATAAGGAGAATTTTTCAGCGATTATTCTTAACGACCTAACCCAGCGTTTCTCAACCTGTGGGGCACGACCCCCAAGGGGGGCGCAGAGCGTTTTTCGGGGGGGGGACGAGAAAAACCAAAGAGCAAGTAGTGATGCATGTTTTTAAAAAACTCAGCTTATTTTTTCTCATTTTTACTCAAAAATATACCTATTTTCGCTTAAAATGTTCATTCAAACTGTACTGATAACATTATTTTGTAGAAAATTCGACTCAATGTTCAGTGTTAAAGCATAGCTGAAAACCTTCTCGATTTCTTCGGGAGATTTCCCACCACAATTTTTAAAAGTTTTATTTTGCATCAAATTTTTGGCGTTATTTTAAGCATGAATTGCTAGGTAAAAATTAGTGGTGGGAAATCTCCCGAAGAAATCGGGAAGGTCGGCAGCTATGGTTAAAGATTAAAAAACTGAATGTATGCTGAAAAATTGTGAGGGGGGGGGCGCGACGTTAAAAAGTTTGAGAACCGCTGACCTAACCCATTACTACTAGCATCTTCGCTATGGCCGCTGTCGCTGTGCCAAATTTCATCTTGATCGCAAGGGCGGTCTCGCTAGCAGAGGTCTAAAAAATCAGTCATTCAGATTCGGCAATTTTTCATCGATTCTTTTTCAACGACGTGACTACCATCTCACTACAGTATCATCTACGCCATAGCCAGTACATACAGTATCAGTATCATACAGTACCATACAGTACCATCTACGCCATAGCCACTATAAGGCCGGATTTGCAAACGCCAAACGAGTTACACTCGTGCAGCGAGTTTCCATCTAAGATGCTCGTAAAGGAAACTGAGTGCATTCAGTTTATAAACTAGAGCGTTCGTATACAAAACTGAGCGTGGTTAGTATCAAACTCAGTAAACTGAGCACGGAGCAGGTTCATCCAATTGTTGAGAAAATACACTCGCTGCACGTTGTTGTTGTTTTGAAATGGCGTCCGTTGTTATGGAAAATTATGTTGTTATGAAAAGTATTTTACGTTTGCTAAAGCTGCAAATATTTTTTTTTTTTTTTTGTGGAGGAAATTCATGCATACGTTAGAAACTGCAAAGAAGGAACATAATTTTTCAAAGATAATCATTTTCTTGCATTTTTCATTTTAGTAAATTTAAAATGCATATTTTAGTGTTGAGATTGAAATTGATTTAAACCGTTATTAGCGAAATTTGAACTCCTCTTGCCAAATACTTTTGAAAAAATGAAGTTGAAATTTCTAAATTTTGATTGATGCACTTCAATTATGGCCTCTCTTTTTTTTAAAAATCCTGTTGATTTTATATTGAGTATGTACTAAAATCTCCTCAGCAAAAATAACAACAGACGCAAATTGTAAACAAACACGTCTCCTAAGCGACGAAACTAAATAAACTGAAGTTGTTCGTAAAGGCAAAAGAAACTGATATCCACTGATAGCACTAAACATACGCATTCGAGTTTTTTTTTTACGAAAACTCTTGCAACGAGTTTGTCGTTTACGAATGCACCCTAAATGAGCCAAATTTGGTCAAGATCTTATGAGCGGTATCGGAGGAATGAGCGAACAAGCGGAGAATTCCTTTCAGAGATGATACTACTCAACGACACTACCGTTCACTACCATCTTGCTTCATATACTATTTGCGCCGTGGCCACTATCACTTTGCCATATTGGGGCCATCGTGATTCTACCGGTCTTGCTTGTGCACTCCGAAAGAGGCCTACGGACGTTTCCTCATTGGTTAGATTCGGGCGTTATAGATGACGTATCCAAGTGCTGGAACCAATAAATGGAGCATCCGTAGGCTTCTTTGGATGACTCATCGGAGTGCACAAGCAGGGTCCGGTAGAATCACGGCGGCCCCGGTCAAGCCCTCATGAGCTGTCTCGGTGGGAGCAAGCCTACAAAAGCAGCAAGGTTCAATAAGCTTCACTTTGCCTTCGGCTACGCTCAGCAACTATTTGTGAGACAGAGGTAGGAATTTTGACTACTCGGATGATTGCTCATTCGCTTCTGCTGACTTTTGACTGCTCATTATGTATTTTTGTGACCTATGGGGAAAGTTCCATAAAATGTTGTTACGACTTATACGAACGTGGCAGAATAGAGTCCCTAGAATCCAATGTGGCCGCATTCGTAAACGCCAAACGAGTTGCACTCGTGCAACGAGTTTCTATCTAAGGTGTTCGTAAAGGAAACTGAGTACATTCAGTTAAAAAACTTGAACGTTCGTATACAAAACTGAGTGCAATTAGTTTCAAACGAAGTAAACCGAGAGCGGTTTAGGTTGATTGAGTTTGTTGAGAAGATTACTTGCTGCACGTTGTTGTTGTTTACAAATGGCGTCTGTTGTTATGGAAAAGTAAGTTGTTATGAAAAGTATTTTACGTTTGCTGAAGCTGCAAATATTACTTTTTCGAGGAGGAAATTCATGCATGCGCTAGAAACTGCTACGAAGGTACATAATTTTTCGGAGGTAATCATTTACTTGTATTTTTAATTTTAGTAAATTCAAACATACATGTTTTAGTGTTGAGATTGAAGTTAACCGTTATTAGCGAAATTTGAACTTCTTTTGCTAAATACTTTTGAAAAAATGAAATTTAAGTTGAAATTTCTAAATTTTGATCTGTGCACTTCAATCTTCCTGTTGATTTTATATTGAGTATGTACTAAAAACTCTCCTCAGCAAAATTAACGCATTCGCGAATTGTAAACAAACACGTCTCCTAGGCGACGAAACTAATAAGCTGAAGTTGTTCGTAAAGACAAAAGAAACTGATAACCACTGATAGCACTAAACACACGCTTCCAGTTTTCTTACGAAAACTCGTGCAACGAGTTAGTCGTTTACGAATGCACCCTCTATTTACGGATTTGTGTACGTGTTGCAAGATGTCGCACTGTAACTGCAACTGCACCGTCACGGATAGCAAGATGGCTGCCTGGACACGAGCTTAGGTAAAGGTTCTCAGTAATTATTATTGTGAAAGGTAATGTTTCTTTCTATTGTTAAGCTGCAAAATTATGTTATTTTATATGCACAAGCAGTAACATTTAAATAAAAGCTTGATTTGTTAAGAGACTGAAAATTAATGTACCTGATTTTTGGGGGGGAGGGGCGGGGAGCGTAAGTCACTATTTTGCCCAGTCAAAACTGCTGAATCTAATCATACGAAATTGGGCATGTACACGAGTTTTTTAACGTAGGTGCTAGATCACACTGAATTTTCTAAAATTCGTAACCATTGAGGGGTAGGGTAGCCAAAACGTTTTTTTCACATATCCCTCGTGATTTCAAAACGGGGGAAAAAAAGGATCTATAAAATTCTTGCTGTAAAGTACAACACTCACGAATACCTGAAAATTAATTTTTGAACATTTTGAATATCGTCCTCCTAGGAGGGTATACGTAAGAAAATGTGGCCAGCTTTCATGACAGAAAAAGAAATGTCTATAAAATTCTTGCTCTAAAATGCAATCACTATGAATCCTATGTTTAAGCACAGCTTATCCGTCATTCATAACTTGTTGAAAATTCATTTGTTTGAATTTTATGTAGAAAAATTGACATTACTTTGAGGGCCCCTTATTATATTCCATATCACGCAAGTTACTTAGACCAGCGGTTCCCAACCTTTAAACATTGCGCCCCCCTACCCCCAACAAAGGATAGATTGGAATGACAGCCCCCTCTCCCTCCTATTCCTCAGCAAACATACAGTTTTTTATTCTTTAACAATGAGCTTTGTGCCGCCTTTTATACACAATAATGTTTGAATAAACATTTGAAGTGAAAATATAAATGTTTTAGAGTAAAAAATAAGAATAAAGATATTTTTTTAAATAGGCATTACCACTTGCTCTTGGGCTGTCTTTCCCACACCCTCCAGCTAACTCTCTGCACCCCCTTCCCCCCCCCCCCCAAGAGTGTCGCGTTCCACCTGTTGGGACCACTGATCTAGATAGTAGTACCAGTTAGAGATGAGACGGGCTCGGGATCGTGAAAAATTTCTCCTTTGTTGAACATGCTCATTGAAACAGATTTTTAAAAATTATTCAAGGGGAAAATAAGAGTACTTATAAAAAAAAAATAGCGGCACGGGCGCCTAGAAGGTGCGTAAAGCTCTTTGAGTATTTCAGAACGGCGGCTTATATTGCTTAGTGAGTCATGAGATCCGACATTATTGGATAAACATATGGATAAATAAAGAATTAGAAAGTGCATTGGGAGTTTGCAACTCTATTTGTCTTTAATTTGCCCAAACTGCAAAATTTCTTGGATCCTATCAATGAAGTAATTAATTTTATTTATCTTTAGCTGAAATTTCGGGCTCGGGTTGGCTCGGGCTCCAACTTAAATAATATTGCTCGGGCTTTAAAATATGATCCCGAACTCATCTCTAGTACCAGTGTCCAAGAATTTCGCAATTTTTCTTGTATCTTACGTGATATAACTGAGAAATTAGATTGTAGTGATATAAATAATTCAGGAATTTGCGTTTGTAAAATCACGGTTGGAAAAAAGATTATATATATAAATTTTAAGCATAATGGTATGTTATGAAGGTATGAAGTTCGAGGGGATGGGGTGGGTGAATATCATGTTGGGGGGGAAAAAAACAAACAAACATTTTTTCAGGATAATGAGTTCCAGAAAAAGGTTGAAGGACACGTGTGGAATATGATTTTTAGAAAATTTTGTTAATGGACTGCGCTGTGTTTTCTGGAGAGGGGACGGGAGGGGATGAAATGTGTGAAGTCGCGGGGCCCCATAATAGAAAAGAAGCAAGAAAAAAAAATTTGAGAAGTGCCCAAAAGTTAAAAATCTGGAGCGACTCCACTCGACTTTCCGAACACTTACGATTAAGATCATGACCAAGCATTTAAATACATTTTAATCGATGAGTCATTCAAACATATATACCAAACTGAAGCTCCATCGAATGCGCCGTTTAAGTTCTTGCGCATTTTCAAGAATCCCCCCCCCCATGTGCCATAATGTAAAAGAAATCTTTGTCGTAGCCCTGTAGAAAAACTATAATTCGTATACACATCAAAATCAATACCGGTCTTAAGAGGGTGGTTTATAACATGTATACCCAATTTGATCTCAATCGAATGGCCGTTTAAACGC
This sequence comes from Cheiracanthium punctorium, assembly GCA_038373885.1. Taxonomy (NCBI): domain Eukaryota; kingdom Metazoa; phylum Arthropoda; class Arachnida; order Araneae; family Cheiracanthiidae; genus Cheiracanthium; species Cheiracanthium punctorium. Next base: position 91,778 of record JAWZYV010015260.1, read on the forward strand.
TAGCGCTCTTTCAAGAATTTTCCCCCATAGGTCAGCACGTAAAAGAAATCTTGGTCGTAGCCCTGTAGAAAAAATATAAGTCCTATACACACCAAAATCAATGCCGATCTTGCGACGGTGGTTTATAACATATGTACCCAATTTGAGCTCAATCGAATGCCCCGTTCAGGAGCTATAGTGTTCACTCACATACACACACACACACATCTAATATAAAAGAAAAGGCCCTAATATAAAAGAAATCTTTCCCGTAGCCCTGTAGAAAAACTATAAGTCTTATACACATCAAAATCAATACCGATCTCACAATGGTGATTTATAACATATATATCCAATTTGAACTCAATCGAATGTACCGTTTAAACGCTAGCGCACTTTCAAGAATGTCCCCTCATAGGCCATAATGAAAATGAAATCTTTGTCGTGGTCCTGTAGAAAAACTGTAAGTTCTATACACAACAAAATCAATACAGGTCTTACGATGGTGGTTTATAGCATGTATACCCAATTTGAGCTCAATCGAATGTCCGTTTAAACGCTAGCGCTCTTTCAAGAATTTTCCCCCATAGGCTAGCACGTAAAAGAAATCTTTGTCGTAGCCTAGAAGAAAAACTATAAGTCCTATATACACCAAAATCAATACCGGTCTTGCGACGGGGGTTTATAACATATATACCCAATAGGAGCTCAATCGAATGCTCCGTTTAGGAGCTATCGTGTTCACTCACACACACATACATACGTACATCTCGTAAAAACAGCATAAATGAATTCAGAAGACCTTAAAACCTGTCCATACACCAAAATCTCGATGTCGAATTTTTTTATAATTGCAATACTTTCCTTACCGGGAACATGTTCGGAAAGTAAAAAGGTAGAATTTCGTAACAAAATGCCTGATTTACTGGCATCCAATTAATAAAAATTCAAAATTTCGGTGGGTGCCCAGCTCCCATCCCCCAGGGCACAACCCTTGATTACGTCCCTACCATATGATGTCGTATTCAGTACCTGATCAGGTTTTTTGTCTTGAAGATGCAAGTTAGTGACAAGTGTGATTTGCAAATTTCTATGAGAGGTCGTTTCACAAATGATGTTACGTTTGGATGTCGTGAAATTGTTGACAAGAAATGGGACGCCACACATTTAGATTAAAATGAAAACCTTTAAATTCAGTAGATTAAATTTTAAAGTAACTTTCCAATCACCATAATTCGAGGATATTTCTTTTAATCGGGTAAAAACAGGGCCTTATTACCGCTTGGGCAATTAATTGCCCGAAGCCCACAGATTTGTAGGGATACAAATACTACGAGAACGTAGAAATACGAATACGAGTCTTAGACTCAAATGATGTCGGCACGTTATACGAATCCGGGACTGCAATAGTATTAGGACTCGTACTGAGATACGGATCGTACGAGAAATCAGAGTTACAAATCATATATTGACATGTGAATCGGTAACGAGTCACATTCAAAGTAACGATTCGTTAATTCTAAGGGTGGATTGATGACTGACCTTTTCGCAAAGAGGCTGGAATTTCGTGATCATTGTGACCCCCGTCCCCTTATTGGATCGTCTCCGGGTGCGCCGGACGATCCGGGGAAAACCAGGGAACTTTTTATCTCAATTTCTGTGACCACCTTGATATGTGACCCTTCCTGGTAAGTAAATTCTTTCTGGTCCAGTGAACTTTTAAATGCAATTCCGCCCTGCCCGTTCAAAAAATTGTAGGTGAACTATGCTTTTTCCATGGCGATTTTGGTCTTAATTTTAGGCTTTGAGTTCTAATAGACCGTAATTGGACTTCATGACAATATTGTGACTTCATGAAAACTACCAGATCAACGTAAAGGCTGTCCCAAAATTTACCTAAGATTTGAATTACAGAGAAAACAAGAGTCTTTTTTTTATTGTAATTTTTTTTAAATGAAAACATAAAGTGCATGGGATCGGTTTGCTTTCTAGTAAAGTAAAAGGGTTGATTGTGCGAAACAGTGGGCGATGAACAGCCGAATCCGTTCATTTTCTTTCCTGCGACGCTGTTATCCCTTTAACGCGCAGTGTTCCCGCTCTGGGAACACCCAACTCGGACGTTTGGACTGTTGCCAGTCACGAAGAATCGATTGGATTTCTATAAAAATAGTGGCGGGTGACCTAGCTCCAACGAGAATCCTTTACTTTTGAGCACGTCCTTTCCCGTCAAAAAAGGGTCACCATTATTTTGAACAGCACTGACACCTGCCGAAAAATGGAAGAACGCGAGAACGGCTGGATAGATGGCCCCATGCTGAAAAAAAGGGCAGCCGTTGTCATCGCTCGACTGAACGACCCGCAAGAGGGCGGACGATCGAAACGTTCATCGCGTGCCACAAATCGAGAGACCCTTTTTTCACGACAGCTGGCTGTGCCGAGCACAGCCAGTCAAAAAAGGGTCTCTAGATCTGTGCACAGCCAGCTGTCGTCAAAAAAGGGTCTCTAGATCTGTGCACAGCCAGCTGTCGTCCAAAAGGGTCTCTCGATCTGTGGCACGCAATGAACGTTTCGATCGTCCGCCCTCTTGCGGGTCGTTCAGTCGAGCGATGGCAACGGCTGCCCTGTTTTCAGCATTGGGAAAGGGTTGCGCCTCAAAGGGTTAACTAAGATTCAACTTACCCCGGAAAATACACTAGGACGCTCTCTCCACTTACACTACTGGCCCAAAGTATTGCAAGTTTGAGGAATCTAATCATCGTTTCAAGAATAAGCCCAGAAAAAAATGGACAGGAAATTTGCCAGATTTAAATATTTTTGAGAATTTATGTAGTATAATTGGAAATAATACATCTGAAAATTACCCAAAAACCAAAATGAGAGCTTCACGAACCCATCATTTAAGTTGGCACCCTGAAACACAGAAGGAAGTGCTGTAAAACATTGTGGATTCCCTATCTAAAAGAGCGGCTGTTGTGACCAAAGTCGAGGCTACTCAGCAACATAATAAATGATCTGTAGTTCTATTGCATTTATTTACTATCCACTTTTTGCAGAATAACTTGAAATTAATTCTTTATTTTATTCCGGCGAGCCAAAATGGATTATGATTTCTATAATAACCTATGTATTTTTTATGCTACTTTTTCAATAAATTAAGTAATTATTATTGTTCTTTAACTTAATGCTATCTTGTCTTTGAAGTAATTAATTTAACACGTTGACATTAAAAAATATTAATTATATCGATTTTTAATTTTGACGGTTGAAAGAGGGCTTCATCTTGAAAAGGGTTAGATATCTGAAACTTCCAATACTTTTGGCCAGTAGTGTACTTATGGAATTTCGTTGAAGGGTGATTCTAAAAAGGGGGGTCACCAAACGTTAACTATAATCCATTTTTCAAATTTTGGAATTTAACTCTATTTTTACTTCCTTGTACGTAGTATAAGGAAGTAATGTGATCCCGAAAAATTTTGGGGGCCAAATTTCGACAAAAAAAACCGATTTTGACTACCTCTAAATTTAATTTTAAGAATTTTTTCGATGAATCTCATCGTAGGCTAGGATGCACGATCCTATTCACGCGTCTGCAACTCATTTTGACCAGCGGCGAGTTTATTGTGGTCAGTTTTTCCATGCCGTCTGTACGTACGTACGTACGTATGTATGTAACTCGCATATCTCAAAAACTATGGGTCGTAGAATGTTGAGATTTGATATTTAGTATTGTTCTATGATCTAGTTGTGCACCTCCCCTTTTGGTCGCAATCGAATAAATAGTTTATGTACAGAACCGCCCAAAACATTCGAAATACATTACACTCTATGGGCCGAAATTCATCAAAGCGTTTTTTAGAGGTATTAGGCTATTTCAAACGACTCAGAAGTGATATATGCTGTATAGAGTTAGAAAATGAATTTCTCCACTAAAAAAAGGGTCTTTATCATTTACAGTTCTGCTACAGGAACACTCAAAAGATTTCCAATACATTACGGTCAACGGCAATTTTAGGAGATTCATCCATTTCAAGCACAATACCGTCTTACCACATAAGTTAGGTAATGGTCCGACCACGGTCACGTGCCTCCCTCAAGAACTATGCCAAAAGTCGCCAAGCTTGGCGACTTTTTTGTGTACGTGTGTGCATATTTAACTCTCAAATCTCAAAAACTATTATGAAATTTCATATATAAGATTGTTGTAACATATAGTTATGCATCTCGATTTTTGGTTAAAATCTACTGGAGAGTTTATTTACAGGACCACCGAAAAGAATTTCAGTACTTTAATGTCTATGGACATCTTCAATATAATACAATTGTAGACAGTCATTGTTTGGTACATGCCCAAAATCTCGCCGTCGGTCCTCGACCTTGGCGAGTTTTGCCGAAATGTCGCCAAATTTGGCGATAGTCAGTCATTTCGTCCATGCCCAAAGTATCGCCATTTGTCATCGTTCTTGGCGAGTTTTGGCGAAATATCGCCAAATTTGGCGATAATCTGTCATTGTTGGTCCATGCTTAATATCTCGCCAAATGTCGTCGACATTGACGTGTTTCGCCGAAATATCGCCAAATTTGGCGCCAAAAATTATTTCGTATTTTGTATAACTCTAAAACTTTAACCCGTAGAATTTTGAACATTTGTATTTAGAACTATATTATAATATCTAACGGTTTTCAATATCTTTTTTGACAGCAATCGACTGGGAATTTATTTACAGGGTGAGCCAAATGACTTTAAATACATTAAGGTGTATGGATGCATTCAATTCATTGAAAGTCTGTGGTCAATGACTACTTTGGCTATCCCCAAAATCTCGCAAACTATTTCAAGTTTGTCGGCTTTTGGTGAAATATCGCCAAATAAAGTGTCAGAAAGAAATCTTTCAAATTGTACTCAGCTTGGCGATATCGAAATATTTGGCTAGAAATCGCTATATCTTACTATTATTGATATTTTATATCTTTCAAACAAATAAGTTTAGAGGAAGTGCGTAAAAAACATTTTTGATTTAATAGACGTGCAAGGAAGTCATGTGTTGGACACATCAGATTTTTATTTTACATTATAGTATATAAGCCTAGAATAGAGTGTACAAACATAAAAAGGCAGCAAGTGTTCTGGAAAATTAAAAATTAAAGCATTTAATTGTCAGATCTGTAGGTTACTTTTTTTGACATCTTTGCTCAGTCGGTTACACATTTCGGACATCTTTGCTCAGTAGGTTACACATTTCGGACATCTTTTATCTGTAGATTACAGATTTTGGACAGAGCTGATCTTTTGGTTACTGATTTTGAACATTCGATTTTTAAGATAAGTGCATTTAAAAATGTTAGGGGCTAAAATTGCATTAAATAGGTTCTATATAATTGCATTTTGTTAGTCAAGTGTATAATATTTCCTTTTTTTAGAAGTCTGTTATGTCTTTCGATAAATTAATTTTCATGAGTTACATTTAAACAAAAATACTATAAGCAAAGCGACGTATTTAATTTCAATTATTCATGTTACATGCATTTAAACAAATGCTTTTGGGCTCATGTTGTCTCATTATTAGAAGTATCGCACGTGCAGTTTCTTTTAAACAATTAAGATATAAACTAAGAGAATGAAAAATAAACAGAAGCAAATTTATTGCTATTTAAAAGCAATCTACATGGTCATTTAAATTACTAGCTTTAAATTATGAAACCCTACAAAATCCACAACATTTGCTAATGCACTTAATTTAAAAAATATAAACTGTCTTACTTAAATTCTAAAAATACTTTAAAATTTTTGGCATTTACCTCTATGAATTCTAAATAAAAGTTATATTATGTCTTGTCTAAAGATTTATTTAAAAAATTATTTCTGTTTCCATCGTTGCGTAATGAATTCGTAAATAATTTTCTTAAATACATTTTCTGTGTGGAAAAAAAAACAAAAACATTCCTAACAAAATAAAATATTTACAGACATTGAATGTCGGTTTATAAAGTTAGTGAGGTTTTACGACTCCTTAAAAATTGCACTTTTTAAATAATCATGTCCGAGAAAGTTCGTAACGATCACAGCTGCCGCCGTTTTGTTTTGACCGTACACATGTGTTTGTCATCATTATTTCAACTAAATACACTCTATTTCACGAAAAAAAAAAAAAAACTGTTGAATTGGAGAAATAAGATTGTAATTAATGATTTTCATAAATTTTTAAGACACTGGCACTTTGTGACAGTAAATTAAACATTAAAGAAATCTAGGTGTTTCGATCGTTACGTGATTTGGATATCGTCGCTCAATAATGTTGCAGAATTACTCTGCTTGTTTGCTGGGTTCGTCGTTCTAAAGTCCAGTTGGTGTAGAAAGTTCTAGTAAAGCGTCCATTTGTCAGGATGGAACACGAATTTTATGGCTTCTAGAACTTAGTCGAACCATCAGCTGTACAAAATTCACAAGCACAATCAATCAGTCATGTGCTTTTAACAGTCCGCTTAGATCAGAAGCTCTCAAAAATGCTGTCATTCTCACCCAAAATAAAACACATCCACAGATAAAATTCAGTGGAAACATACGAGGGATAACATTAACACTCCCTCAAGACTCAACAGTGAAGAATTGACACACAGCACTTTAAAAACAGCTTCGAAAGCAAGCGCGAAACACCGCTTCTATCACAGAGCGAAGCAAGTGTACTCACTGAGAGAGCTCCATTCACACGCTGGGTGCTAACTCACATTGAACTGGTGCCGATGAAAAACGCCGGTATTTATAGGGGAGGCAGAAGCTGCGGGCAGCTTCCAGAAAAGTCTATTTCTCGAAGATTCTACATAAAGCGGGAATTTTGATTAAGTCATAGAAGAGAAATGTTAGGTTATTATGCGTTTTTAATGCGGAAAAACCAACTTTCAGGCCCCCATTAGGAAAATCGCGCCCAATGACCAAAATGTCGCCAAGCTTCGCGACTTTCGTCGAAATAGCGCCCAATTGGGCGCCAAAAATAAGTCCCCAAACGTGAAGAGACCGAAGCCCTAGGCACCCATATTTCTCGAGATTTCTAGAAACCCCATAGAAAACAATTGGAAACCGAAACCTCCGTATCTCCGGTTCTAGTGGACCGATGTTTATGCAATAAAAAGCAAAATTTAACTATTTAAAACGTAGAATACGAATTTTAAACTATTTTAAGCCCCAGAACAGCGGGTTGCCCCGAAACAATAATTTGCCCCGTAACAATAATTTACAAACAATGCCCCGTAACAATAATTTAGAAAAGTATATTTACAGCAGAGAAAATGAGGAAAAGTTTACAAAAATGCTTTAAAATGTTTTTAAAAAATGATTTTAAAGGCTGATAAATGAATTGAGATGAGTGTATAGTGTTTATTTTTGCTTCCAAACAGCATTGGTTTCGATCGTTGTTTTTTTTTTTTTTTTTTTGGACAAACAGAAATGGCAAGAACACATTATGTGATTCTTGTTGTGATAGTTTAATATTTTAAGCATGTTACTACCATGTGTTGTCCGAAATAGTAAACAAATCATCATTTTATTACATGCATACAATATTTTGATTATGAAACTTCTATAAACGTGTTAGAATTTTTTTTCTTGGTGTTGCAGAGCATCAGTTAACGTTAGAGATGTCTAAAATTTACCATTTGCAGCTATTTTTTTTTTTTAATTGAAGGATTTTTACAACAAACTTTTTAGAAACGCCTGAAGCAGCGTCGAGTCCTCCGCACATCCTACTTTCAATGCACTTGTGCATGAGTGCTTGTTGACCTCAAATAACCCCACACAGGGGCGTAGCCACGGGGGGGGTTAGGGGAGTCATAACCCCCCCCCATGAGGAATTTTTTGCCATACAAAATGTATAGTCTTCACTCCTTTATCACACACATGTATACTTATATGTGAGTTGCACTAGTCGTAACCCCCCCCATGAAAAATTTCTGGCTACGCCCCTGACCCCACAGAGAGAAATCCAACGATGTTCAATCACACGATATTTCTCTTCATTCTTCATCATCAAAATCATAGTGAATCCAACTTACAAGGGCAGCCCATTTCGAACTGAAAAGCTTGAAAAAAGTATAAAAGGGGCGCCTTTTTTCTTAAGTTTGCTGGGGGGTGGGGTGTCACGTGCCCTAGGGCAGCCTCTGCCAACACATTGTTTTTGAAATGTTCTTCATCAATGGAAAACGCGTTTCTCTTTCGTATGGTGTTTCATTTTTGCTAACCCTAACCTTCAGCTGTCAAACTCGCCTTAAAGGTCCAAGCTTGGGGAATGGAATCCCGCACTGTTTTTCGTTTTGCGGGATTGAAAATTATTGATCCCGCAATCCCGCGGGATTGGCATTTCATTCAGCTAAGAGATCATTTCGACAGAGAAAAATAGCAAAAAAAGTGAGATTTTTTAAGCATGTTTAATACCATGTTTAAAAGTATTTAATTATGACTTTCAATCTATATAAATAAAATTAGACTTTTGTCTGTACATTTCTTGGAATTCAAAAATTTTGCGATTTCTATCCGTTTCAAGCACCCGGGAATCCGATGCGACCCTCAAAAAAAAAGTTTGTCTGTCATTCTGTCCGTGACGCTTTTTTCGTTTAAGCATCACGTAAAAACGACTGAAGCGAATGATATGAAATTGGGTGTCATGATAGGTGGTCACTCAACTTAAAACATAGGTGTCCAATTTTTAAAAAATTCTGATTGGATTTCGAGATTTTGCGAAAATCCTTTCAAACTGCGTAAATTTGTGTTCAAGCATCACGTAAAACCGACTGAAGCGAATGATATGAAATTGAGTGACATGATAGGTGGTCACTCAACTTAAAACACAGGCGTCGAACTTTAAAAAAATCTTATTTGGATTTTGAGATTTTGCGAAAATCGTTTCAAACTGCGTAAATTTGTGTTCAAGCATCACGCAAAAACGACTGAAGCGAATGATATGAAATTGGGTGTCATGATAGGTGGCCACTCAACTTAAAACATAGGCGTCCAATTTAAAAAAAATTCTGATTGGATTTTGAAATTTTGAGAAAATCCTTTCAAACTGCGTAAATTTGTGTTCAAGCATCACGTAAAAACGACTGAAGCGAATGATATGAAATTGAGTGACATGATAGGTGGTCACTCAACTTAAAACATAGGCGTCGAATTAAAAAAAAATCTTGATTAGATTTTGAAATTTTGCGAAAATCATTTCAAACTGCGTCAATTTGTATTCGCACATCACGTAATAACTGCAAAGGTGAAAAAATGATATTTGGTGAAATGATAGGTGGTCACTCACCTTAAACTATAAGCATCTAATTAAAAAAAATCCATCCGATTTCGAGATTTTGTGAAAATCGTTTAAAACTGAGTGAATCTTTGTTCCCGTATTACGTAATAACGACTCAAGCGAATGATATGAAATTGGGTCACACGATAGATGG
>JAWZYV010015261.1:0-54782 GCA_038373885.1 Cheiracanthium punctorium
TTCTTATTTTCTCGCTTCCTTCCCCCGTCGATCGAATGTTCTCGAAGTTTCCCGGCTGAGATGGCGCGCTCTGATTGGTCCCCGCGGCCGGCGTCTCTTCGAAGCTCCCCATGTGCGGGGCGAAAAGCGTCATTCTGAAAGCTGGAGTGGTGCGGGTAGGACGTAATCTCGTCCGGATTTTGTCATCGCATTTTTTTTAGGGGCCTAGCTCGGCTTATCAGTCGTGACTTCATCAAGAATCAGCATGTGAAGTGTTTACAACGAAGGCCAGAGGGCCAGCTATTCCAATGATCACCGTATAAATTTATTCTTTTTTTGGTGCGTAAGCACCCGGTGGCCCCACCACGTTTGTTTCATGATCGTTTTTTTTTTTTGCCAGTATGCTTCCCCTCACTTTTCATGTGAATTGGGCTTAAGCCCCCACCCCCTTTTTCTACTTCGACGTCCCGCTTCGATCGACTATGCGGAGATCTCCCATTTACCCTGACCGGGAGCCGCTTGTGTAGATTCATCGAGATGTCCCCGACGCCTGATTGAACCACGGAATCCCCTTCAAGGAGAGACCAAGATGCCGGCTCTGGGAGCCACCTTCGTCCGACCGTTAGTTTCCTGAAACACCGGGACCCGACCTGCCATTGGATCCGTGGGTGAGAACGCTCCGATTACGTTTTCTCTATCATCCTTATGCTACCAGGACTTAAAATCAATAGCTAAATGTCTCTTCTCTTCAAGTAATGACCTGTGGTATAATTTCCTGTAACGCCATGTTTAAAATTTTTCTCTAGTTGTTAAAAGATGTATGTTGATGCTGTGTTATTTTTTTTTTCCTTACCTAGTTAAATTTTGGAGTGTCATAAAATCTGTTTTATATTCTGGTTTGGCCTATGCTAATCTCTGTAATTGTTTGAGTTTTCTGCACATCAATGTATTTTGCTGCACCCTTTGGTGTAAAAATTGCTAAGTTCCCTTTTTGGGGTTTCAAGTTTCTGTTAAGGATTTTGTCCGGGATTTTCATCAGATGCCTTGTATGGCTTGGGGAAGGTGGGACTTGTTTGCCCAAATTTTTTTTCTTTTTTTGATAGGATAAATATTTTTTTCATATCTTTTTCTTTTTGCTGCAGAAGAGCCTTTTAACTTAAGTACTTGGATCCAATCGAGCTACTTTTGTCATGACAATTTTATTTACAGCCATTTCAATTTTTCTTTTTATTTGTTTAATTTTACAAGGGCTAATAATTGGGTTAATTTCTACTACTCTTTCGGTCACAAACGCATGGTAAATCTTAATTTCTGTTTTGGAAACTTGCTCAATTTAAAATCTAAAATTTTAACCTAGCTAAACTAATTTCACGGCACAGTAGTAAGTAGCAATACTACAGCGGTATGGTTGAGTGGACCAGTGGGTAGGGCCGCCGGATTGAGTGAAGTTTGTTTAGGGTTTCACCGTCCCATATATGATTCCAAGTGCCTGTTTGAAGGGAAGAAATGCCAGATTTTATATCAGTATAAGGTAGATCGCAATTATATGGGACAGTAGAAATGCTGGCCAAAGAATCAGCTTTCTCGTTTCCAAGAATCCCAATATGGCTAGATACCCAGCAGTAGCGGATGTTGTATCCACGGTTCACGAGTCTCTTGTGCATGCGTAGGACTTTAAAATATAACTATGAGTGAGGGCGCCGGATTTCAGATTCTCTATTACACTTAATGAGTCAGAGTAGATGATGAAATGTTTGGTATTTGGTTCTCGAGATGTAAAGAAGGCTTTCATAAAATAGCTATTAATTCGGCCTGTAATATAGGAGCAAAATGAAGGGTAGGGTGTAGTTGGTAAGAATGATTTCGATGTACACTAAGCAAAGCCAACGTGATTAAGAGATTTTGAGCGTCAGTGTATTAGTTCGTCGAAGTTTCTATATTTGTTTTATGGTCTAGCAAATAACTGTTGGTCTATTATGGGGTCAGTGTTTGGTTTTGTGAAGCCTTCGAATGGTTGTAGTAGGAGATCTGCAATTTTTGTCATGGTGGGACTTCATGAAATGAACACGTAGATACATTAACATCCTCCAATTGGGTACCGACAAGACCTCCTAACGAATCCTTAGTCCAACAGGGGGGGGGGTACAGACGGGAACGATTTGCCATAAAAACGGTCAAGATGAGTATCTATAAAACAATTCTTTGACAGTTGAGGGCACTCCGGAGCAGGTTCGCCCAGAAGTAAGTGCTTATGTGTAATTCGCGTATGTCCAATGCGAAGACGAGTCAGAAGGACATCGTGCTTGCGGTATGGATGAGTGGACCAGTGGGTAAGGGCTGGCCGGATAGAACGAAGTTTGTTTTGGGTTTCACTGTCCCATATGTGGATCCAGGTGCCTTTTATTAAGGAAGAGATGCCAGATTTTATATCACAATAGGGTGGGTGGAGATTATATGGGACAGTAGAATGCCTGGCCAAAGAATCAGCCCTTTAGTTGCCGAGAATCCCAATATGGCTAGGTACCCAGCAGTAGAGGATGTTGTATCCACGGTTCATGAGGCATTTGTGCATGTGTAGGACTTTCAGAATATAGCTATGGGTTAGGGAGCCAGATCCCAGATTTTCCAAAACGCTTAATGAGTCAGAGTAGATGATGAATTGTTTGGTAGTTGCTCTAGAGAAGTAAAGAAGACTTTCATAAATAGCTATTAATTCGGCTGTAAATACGGAGCAAAACGAAGGTAGGGTGTAGTTGCAAGAATGATTACGATGTACATAAGCAAAGCCTACATGATTATGAGATTTTGAGCCGTCAGTATATAGTTCTTCAAAGTTTCGATATTTGCTTTTATGGTCTAGAAATAACTGTTGATATATTATGGGATCAGTGTTTGGTTATGTGAAGCCTTCGAATGGTTGTAGGTAGGAGATCTGCAATTTAGTCCATGGTGGGACTTCATGAAATGAACAAGTAGACACATTAACATCCTCCAATTGGGTACCGACAAGACTCCTACGAATCCTTAGTCCAAAGGGGGGGTAGAGATAGGTCGATTTGCATAAAAACGGTCAAGATGAGTATCTATAAAAGAATTCTTTAATGGATGTGAAGGATGAGAAAGAATACGAAAGTATGTGTTTAATGAGAGCTTATGACGTGCGAGGGTGAGAGGTGGCTCGTGGCAGGTGACGTAAAGACTATGTACAGGTGATGTTCTAAAAGCACCAGAGCAAATGCGGAGTGCAGCATGATGCACAGGGTCAAGTTTTTTTAACACTGATTTGCATGCTGACCCATACGCGCAACTTGCATAGTCCATTTTTGAACGTATGACAGCGCGATAAATCCGTAACAGAGCGTCACGGTCAGCCCCCCAAGTGGTGTTGGTTAAAACCTTTAAAATATTAAGCTTTTTCTCGCATTTACTGCGAAGGTCAGAAATATGGCTAGCAAAAGTAAGTTTTTTGTCGAGAATTAAACCTAAAAATTTGACAGAGTCCTTGATAACAATGGTATTATGACCTAGATAAAATTCTGGATCGGGGTGGATCCCACGTTTCCGGCAAAAGTGTGTACAGACTGTTTTTTCGACAGACATGGTGAAGCCGTTTTTGTCGCATAGAGATGAGACGGGCTCAGCCCAAGCCCGAGCCCGGGCCCGAACCGGGCTCGGGCTCTGTAATTCACAATTGCGTTCGGGCTCGGGCGGGCTCGGGCTCGTGAAACATTTCTCTTTTATTGAACATACTCCTTGAAACAGATTTTAAAAAGAGATTCACGAGGAAAATAAAAGTACAGTCAACTCCGGTTATAGTGAACCTCTGGGGACCATCCAATTTCGTCCCCTATATCCGAAGTTCATTAAACCCCACCCCTCAGGGGGAAGACCTACTTTAGGTCTTTACGGGTGTCGCAATCCCGGGGCCCCAGCGATCTTTCGCTTCTCTTTCCTCTACCCTCCCCTCCTCTTAGCTTTATCCTTCACTTTCCCCCTCGGCGTAGTTTCCTCCTTGGAGGTGAGGGCCCCCCTTTAGAAGCTGCGGTCGCTCTGTGCCGTCAGCTTCTATTGGCGGTTAAACTGCCCACGTGTTTGCCGTGCGTGGAGACCCGTGTCCCCGGAAATGGGGATCCTGGTAATTGAGGGGTCTTTTCTCCAACACATTGCTTTGGCCTCGGCTTCGGGTAAACGGGAGGTACACAGCGTTCCCCTGTGTATCAATCGGCTGGTGGTACTGGTTCAGCCAACTGCTAGGGTTCAAGCAAACGGACATCTACTGGGCACATCGTTAAGGGTGGATGCTGCTTAAGGGATGTACTGTGCGCGTATAGACCCGACTAGCACTGGTGCATGTACATGCATCCCCTTGTTGGGCTCCGTGGTGGGCGGTGCGGTCGGGTCCGAATTTCCAATCCCCAATATGGATTCGACACTTTCTTTATCTAACGTCAATGTTCCGAACTCTCTTACTGAGGGAGCTATTACCGCAAAATTCTTTCTCCTAAAATGTCAGGACGGAAACTTTAACCAAACATCCCCATTTCTCATCCATAAAACCATACTTTCTAATGTTGGAGAAGTTGCAAAAATAAAAAAAATACGCTCTGGCGACATCTTAATAGAAGTAACAAATAACAAACAGGCAAACAATATTATGCAATTAAAAACTATCGGCCTAAAACCAGTCACTGTATTACCCCATAGGACACTTAATTCATCAAGAGGCGTCATATCCGAACCTGACCTATTACACTGCTCCGAGGCTGAAATCCTTGAAAATCTGAAATCCCAAAATGTTTGTGCAGTTCGCAGAATCTCTATCCGACGCAATAACCACACACTGGACACCAAACATATAATTCTGACTTTCCAATCACCTAAACTTCCTTCCCATATCAAAGCAGGATACCTCTCATGTGCCGTTAGACCCTACATATCCAATCCTACTCGATGCTTTCAATGTCAAAAGTTCGGCCATACCAAACCTTCCTGTCGTGGTTCCCCAACCTGTGCTCGTTGTGGGACCTCCGGCCACGACAGTGAAACCTGCTCTAATCCACCCAAATGTGTGAACTGCAAACAAGATCATCCTTCATATTTCCGCTCATGCCCGAAATGGTCGTTTGAAAAAGAAATCCAGTCTTTGCGTGCCACCCAAAGACTGTCATATCCAGAAGCCCGTAAAGTAATGAACTCCCGTACACCCAAACCCGGTCAGTCTTATGCTGCAGTAGTCAAATCTGTTAAATCAATTGCCATACAAACTGAGCCACCAAAATCTGTGCCCGTCTCTATACCTACTTCCACTACTAAAACTAAACACTCAACCTGTACCCAAAATAACTCTTCCATAGCTCTACAAAAAAGCACATCAAAGAAGAAGTCTGAAAGCAACAACTCCACTCAAAATAGACCTCTAATCAAAAAAACTGCAGCCTATAAGGCAAAATACAGTAAGTCCAGACTTAAAAAGATCCTTCCACAAAAGCCCATTGATGACTCAATACTGCATTTAGATCCTACCGATTCTGACATTTCCGACAATATCATGGATGATGATGACATCCCTAGTACCCCACTTACACCTACGGGGACTAAAAGCAAGCTCTCAATCATCCCTAACATCACTTGATCATGGCTCTGCTGCTTTCTTGGAACTGCCACGGTTTCCACAATAAAATTGACGACCTCAAAACCCTAATTTATGACTATAACCCTGCCTGTCTTGCCCTTCAGGAAACTTATCTGAAAACCAATAAACAAACACAAATTCTTAATTATACCATTCTTAGAAAAGACTATGAGCTCGGGGAAAGGGCCTCCGGTGGAGTTGCCCTTTTAATAAATAATCAATATCCGTACTTTATTCTCGATCTCAATACAACTTTACAGGCTGTTGCCGCTCGGATCCATCTCAAACATCTTACTACTATCTGCAGTATTTATCTTCCCCCGAATGAAACCATCTGCCAAACCTCTCTCAATAGTCTTATCCAACAACTTCATCCCCCTTTTATCCTCCTGGGGGACATGAACGGTCATAGCCCCGTATGGGGCAGCACAGACATAAACAATAGAGGTCAACTTATTGAACAGCTGCTAACAGACTTTTCTCTTTGCGTCATGAATAACGGAGATAATACCTACTTCCACTACCCTACTAAATCCTTCCATGCCATAGACCTAGCTATTTGTTCTCCATATATCCTCCAACTATATAACTTTTCAGTCTCCAGTGACTTACATAACAGTGATCACTTTCCGATTTTTCTTTCACCACTTTACTACAATCCGAAAGGCACCTTTACCACCCCTAGGTACATTTATGATAAGGCAGATTGGCCTACCTTTACAGCACTATCCAAAATCACCTCAAACACCCTTGAAGGCACTATTGAAGAGGTCGTGGATAAAGTCACTTCAGTCATTATTAAAGCAGCTGATGCCAATATTCCAAAATCGGGCATGACACTTCGGCGCAATAAAAAACCGTGGTGGAATGAAACCTGTACACTAGCAAAAAAACAGCAGCAGAAAGCATGGAGTGTTTTTCGGCGGTACCCTACCACCGAAAACCTCGTCCTTTTTAAAAAAGCAAAAGCTTATGCCAGGAGAATAAGCCGGCAATCTCAAAAGCCATCTTGGGTGAAATACGTCTCTAGCATAACACCCACCACTACTAGTAAGGAGCTATGGTTGAAAACAAAAAGAGCCATGGGAATCTATAACAACCCTTCAATAACCTGTCTGTCCATTAATAATAATATAATATCTGATACAAAAGAAATAGCAAATAACATTGGTCAAACTCTTGCTTCTATATCCTGCAGTACTTCCTTCTCAAACCCTTTTTTCCCCTACAAACAACAATGTGAACGAAAAAAAATAAAATTTAAAACCTCCTCCCACTTTCCATACAACAGTGATCTTACTATCAACGAACTCACCAAATACCTACGGCAATCCTCCAATACTTCTCCTGGTCCTGATGGCATTACTTATGAAATGCTGAAACACCTATCCTATGACTCTTTACTAAACCTCTTAAAACTTTACAATAGAATCTGGAACGGACAAACTTTTCCCTCTGCCTGGAGCAATGCAATAGTCATTCCATTCCCAAAACCTGGAAAAGATACTTCCAATCCTAGTAACTACCGTCCCATAGCCCTTACTAGTTGTCTTTGTAAGTTAATGGAAAAAATAGTTAATGCCCGCCTTGTTTACATTTTAGAAACTGGGGACCATATACATCTCTTTCAGAGCGGTTTCCGCAAAGGCAGATCCACTATAGACAACATTTTAAATTTAGAGACACAAATCCGTAATGCTTTCCTCAGGAAGAATCACTTAGTGTCAGTGTTCTTCGATATAGAAAAAGCATACGACCGAACGTGGAGATACGGGATCCTTCAAGATCTCTATAATATAGGCTTCCGAGGCAATCTTCCAATTTTTATAAAAAATTTCTTATCGCTCAGAAACTTCCGTGTAAGGGTCAACGGCACTTTGTCTGACAATTTCGCTCAAGAAGAGAGTGTTCCCCAGGGCTCTGTCCTTAGTGTCACCCTCTTCTCTATAAAAATCAATAATATTCTTAATCAACTGCCCCCGCCTGTCAACGGTAGCCTATATGTAGACGATCTCCAAATATCTTGCCAGGGCAAAGACATGCGCCTCATCGAACGGCAGCTTCAAAGTACCATCAATCGTATTCTGAAATGGTGTGACATCAACGGTTTTACCATATCCGCCGAAAAAACAGTGTGCACACACTTCTGCCGAAAGCGTGGGATCCACCCGGATCCAGAACTTTACCTGGGCCACACTAATATTGTTCAGAAGGATTTTGTAAAATTTTTAGGAGTAACATTTGACAAAAAACTTACGTTTGCCAAACATATTTCTGACATTCGCAGCGCATGTGAGAAAAAACTCAACAGTTTAAAGGTCTTAACCAACACCTCTTGGGGGGCAGACCGTGATGCTCTCCTGCGGATCTACCGTGCTGTTATCCGTTCAAAATTGGACTATGCATGCTGTGCGTACGGCTCAACATGCAAATCAGCATTAAAAAAACTTGACACTGTGCATCATACTGCACTACGCATTTGTTCCGGTGCTTTTAGAACTTCACCTGTACATAGTCTTTATGTCACCTGTCATGAGCCATCTCTCGACCTCATACGTCATCAGCTATCATTAAATACTTATTTCCGCATTCTTTCTCATCCCTCACATCCATTAAAGAACTCTTTTATAGATACTCATCTCGACCGTCTTTATGCGAATCGTCCCAGCTGCACTCCTCCCTTTGGGCTAAGGGTTCGTAGGGGTCTTGTCGGTACCCAATTGGAGGATGTAAATGTCTCTACATGCTCTTTTCATGATATCCCACCCTGGCATACATTGCAGATATCCTACCTACAACCTTTCGAAGGCTTTGCGAAACAGGACACTGATCCTAAAATCTACCAACAGTTGTTCTCTGACCACAACAACAAATATGAAAAATATGAACAACTATACACTGATGGCTCCAAAAGTGGAAATCACGTTGGCTTTGCCTTCGTGGCTAATAATCATACCTGTAGCTATACTCTACCTCAATTTTGCTCCACCTTCACTGCCGAATTACTTGCCATATATGAAAGCCTTCTGTACATCCCGCGAACAAACACAAAGAATTTTATCATCTACTCTGACTCACTTAGTGTTCTGGAAAATCTGAAATCTGGCTCCCTAACACATAACTATATGCACAAAGTTTCACACAAGTATGCCGAACTTATAAACCGAGGGTACAGTATTCTCCTGTGTTGGGTCCCCAGTCACATCGGGATCCCGGGTAATGAGAAAGCAGACACACTGGCGAAGCATGCGACCCTCCCGTACACCGGCAATCCATCCTACAGCGACATAAAGTCCAGTATCTCCAGCATTGTAAAAGGCATATGGGTCGATAAATGGGGCAATGAAACGGGGAACAAACTTCGTTCTATTCGCCCAACTCTCGCACACTGGTCATCTCATCCCTATCGCAGGCTAGATGTCATCTTAACACGTCTCCGCATTGGTCATACGCGGCTTACACATAAGCACTTACTCCTGGGTGAACCTGCCCCGGAGTGCCACCATTGCCATACCAACCTTACCATTAGTCATGTTTTAACTTCATGCACTGCTTTTAATAATCTTTACACAATATTTTTTAACTGTTCTCATCCTAAACTTGACGATATATTGGGTGAAACCCCGCACCGTAATTTGTTTGCATTTCTTCGACGTATCAATATCCTTTACTCAGTGTAAAGTGTACACTTTTCTCTGACTGGTATCTGGATAGGAGCCCCCATCCAGATGTCCTTTTTACCTTGTCCATTTTACCTCCTTTTTACTTCTCTACAGTTCGCTTTTACTGATTTTAGACCTCAAAGTTTTTAGCTTTACATGTTTTATGCAACACGTTTTTACTTGAAAACTTTGTTTTACTATATATACACATAGTCTGGCGCAGCATGTCCTTTCTGGACCTTGTGCCATTAAACCCCAACCAACCAACCAACCAACCCCACACCGTAACTTGTTTGCCTTTTCCGACGCACAAACTTTTTTCGTTCTGTAAGAAATGTACACTTTTGTCTGACTGGTATCTGGATGGGAGCCCCCATCCAGATGTCCCTGACATATTTTTACCTACTTTTTACCTTTCTACATTTGCTTCTATCGTTTTAGAACTCATGGTTTTTAGCTTTACCTGTTTTATGCAACACCTTTTTACTTGAAAACTCTATTCTACCATATATACACATAGTCTGGCGCAGTATGTCCTTTCTGGACCTTGTGCCATTAAACACCAACCAACCAACCAACCCGCGCTTCCGGCAAAAATGGGTACAAACTGTTTTCTCTGCTGATATTTTAAACCCATTTCTGTCACACCACTTTAAAATGCGGTTGATGGCATTCTGAAGCTGGCGTTCTATCAGGCGCATGTCCTTTCCCTGACAGGAGATTTGCAGGTCGTCTACATAAAGACTACCGTAGACAGTCGAGGGCAGTTAGTTCAGGATGCTGTTAATTTTTATTGAGAAGAGGGTGACACTAAGAACGGAGCCCTGTGGAACACCCTCCTCTTGAACAAAGTTATTAGATAGCATGCCATTAATCCGGATCCGGAAATTTCGGAGTGACAAAGTTTTTTATAAAAGTGGGTAGGTTGCCTCGAAGTCCTATATTATGAAGATCCAAGAGTATCCCGTACCGCCATGTTCGGTCATATGCCTTTTCAATATCAAAAAACACAGAGACTAAGTGGTTCTTCCGTAAGAAGGCATTACGAATTTGGGTCTCTAATTTTAATATGTTATCTATGGTGGATCTACCCTTCCGGAAGCCACTCTGGAAGGGATGTATATGGTTCCCTGTTTCTAAAATGTAGACAAGACGGGTATTGATAATTTTCTCCATTAATTTACATAAGCAACTAGTAAGGGCTATGGGTCAGTAGTTATTAGGGTTAGATGTATCTTTTCCTGGTTTAGGAAAGGGAATAACTATTGCATTTCTCCAAGAGGTTGGAAAGGTTTGTTCGTTCCATATTCTATTGTACAATTTCAAAAGGTTGAGTAAAGATGCATGGGATAAGTGTTTCAGCATTTCATAAGTAATACCATCGGGACCTGGGGATGTATTTGAGGACTGTTTTAAGTGTTTGGTGAGTTCATGGATGGTAAGGTCGCTATATTATGTGAAGTGTGAGGAGGTTTTGAAATTTATTTTTTGTCATTCTGCTTGTTGTTTATATGGAAAGAAAGAATTTGAGTAGGAGGTACTGCATGAGATGGAAGAGAGAGATTCACCAAAACTATTTGCGATTTCTTTTGTTTCGGATATAATGCTGTTATTTATGGATAGACAGGAAATAGATTGATTAGTATAAATACCCATGGCTCTTTTTATTTTCGTCCATAGTTCCTTACTAGAAGTAGAGGCTGTAATGCTGGAGATATATTTGATCCAGGATTCTCTTTGACACTGACGCCGGACTCTACGTGCATAAGCTTTAGCTTGCTTAAAGTGGGTGAGATTTTCGGTGGTGGGGAACAGTCGAAAATTGCTCCAGGCTTTCTGCTGCTTCTTTTTAGCAAGGGTGCATTGTTCATTCCACCACGGTTTTTTATTGCGTCGAGGTCTGATGCCTGATTTAGGAATGCTGGCATCAGCGGCTTGGATGATAATCGAAGTAACGTTTTGTATAACCTCGTCTATGGGGCCTTCAACAACATCAGAGGTGATGGCAGACAGGGAAGTGAAGGTGAACCAATCTGCGTTATCATGAATGTATCGAGGTACTGAAGTATGTTGGGGATTGTGGTACAGAGGTGACAGAAGAATCGGAAAATGATCACTGTTGTGGAGATCGCTGGATACAGAAAAATTATATGTTGGGAGAAGTGATGAGAACAGATAGCAATGTCTATTGCATGGAAAGTTTTAGTTGGATAGTGAAAATAAGTATTGTCACCATTATTCATGCAGCAAAAGGGAGAAGTCAGTGAGAAGTTGTTCGATTTGAAGGCCTCTATTGTTGGTGTCCTTGCTTCCCCACAAAGGACTATGAGCGTTCATGTCACCAAGGAGGATGAAGTTGCTGAATGAGACTATTGAGGGATGTTTGGCTTATGGCTTCACTAGGAGGGAGGTATATACTGCAGACAGTTGTGAGTTGTTTTAATTGGATACGAGTGGCAAGTGCTTGGAGATTTGTGTTAAGATTGACCATAGTGTGAGGATAACTATTGTTAATTAATAGGGCAACTCCACCTGTGGCCCTATCATTGAGCTCATAGTCCTTGCGAAAGATGGTGTAATTATGGATTTTAGTATGTCTATTGGTTTTGAGAAAAGTTTCCTGAAGGGCAAAGCAAGCGGGGTTATGATCATAAATCAGCGTTTTGAGGTCATCGTTTTTATTAAGGAAATCGTGGCGGTTCCAAGATAGTAGCAGAGCCATTATCATGTTGTGTTTGGGATGATGCTCATCTTGCTCCGAACCCCCGTAGGCTTGAGAGGGGTGCTAGGGATGTCGTCATCATCCATGGGAAGATCTGACATTTCAGAGTCAGAGGGGTCCAAATGTAGGATAGTATCGTCTATAGGGCGTTGTGGAGGAACGTGTTTGATTTTGGGTTTATTGTACTTTGATCTGTAGACTGAAGACTTTTTTATTTGTGGTCGGGCTGAGGTAACATTTTGAGAGTTTTTCTTTGATATATGTTTTTGTGGAGCCGTGGAGGATTTATTTTGATTAGAGATGGATTGTTTAGGTATTTGGGCTGTTGCAGAAGGAAAGGAGACAGGTACGGATTTTGGTAATTTAGTTTGAGTTGCTATTGTTTTAGTTGATTTTGTTGCAGCTGCATATGATAAACCAGGTGTTGGTGTCCGGCTTTCTATTATCTTACGGGCTTCCGGATATGAGAGTCTTTGAGAGGCACGTAGGGACTGAATTTCTTTTTCAAACGCCCATTTCGGGCAAGATCTGGAGTATGAAGGATGTTCCTCTTTACAGTTTACACATTTTGGAGCTGCAGAGCAGGACTCACTGTCGTGGTCAGAAGCACCGCAGCGAGCACAGGCAGGTGACCCACGACAGGAGGTTTTAGTATGGCTGAACTTTTTACACTGGAAGCAAAGGATTGGATTTGGTACATATGGTCTCACGGGGCATAATATGCCGGCTTTAATATGAGATGGAATAGTGGGTGACTGAAAAGTTAAGAAAATATGTTTAGTTTGATTATTTGATTATTGCGTCGAATAGTGATTCGACGAACGGCACTTACTTTGTCATCTGTTAGGTTTTCTAATATTTCAGCTTCAGAGCAGTGTAAAAGTTCGGGTTATGATACGACTCCTCGTGAGATGTTTAAGGATATATGAGGGGTCACTGTAACAGTTTTAAGGCCGAAGTTTTTAATTTTCATTATTTTGGAAGCTTGTCTATTGTTTGATACTTCTACTAATAGGTCTCCAGATCTTAATTTTTTAACTTTTTTTACTTCTCCTACATTATCGGTGATAAATTTATGTATTAAAAAAAGGGGATGTTTCATTAAAATTACCTTCAACACAGTGTACGATGAAGAATCAAGCATTCATGTGTACTAATTGTGATTCAATGTTTTCACTACAATTTGACAGCGGAGCATTGACGATAGACGAAGAATTTTTCATATCCATGTTGGGAAAATTTGAGATTCGTACCCGACCGCACCACCCACCACAGAGCCTAACAAGGGGATGTGCATTTGCACACCAGTGCTAGTCGGGTCTATACGCTCCCAGTACATCCCTTAGGCAGCGTCCACCCTTAACGACGTGCCCAGTAGATGTCCGATTGCTTGATCCCTAGCAGTTGATCGAAATCAGTACCACCAGCTGATTGATACACAGGGGAATGCTGTGTACCTCCCGTTTACCCGAAGCCGAGGCCAAAGCAATGTTTTGGAGAAAAGACCCCTCAATTACCAGGATCCCCATTTCCAGGGACACGGGTCTCCACGCACGGCAAACACGTGGGCAGTTTTCCGCCAATAGAAGCTGACGGCACAGAGTGGCTGCAGCTTCTAAAGGGGGGCCCTCACCTGTGATGTGTGACTTACACGACATTTGAGATTTTTCATATGGTTCACTTTTGTTCAAAAGTCTAAATTAAGAATAAATTTAAACTTTCATTAACGAATCATAGAAGAGTAAAGTAAATTCACTTATGTATTTTATTTTCAATAAAAAAATAAAAAAACTCTTTGTGACTGACACAACACAAAAAGAAACTGGCTTAGACTTGCTGCTAAGCTCACTTATATTAAAAATTCTGCTCTAGATGTAGTTCCTAAAATTTGAAAGTCACATAAAATATCAAGAATAGTACATACAACAATAAAATTTTTCAATTTGAGTTCAATAAAATTTTTAAATCTTTTATTTGAGTTACCTACTTGTGACTGTCACGACAGATAATGTGTGACACACAACATCTAAAAGCACAAGTTTGTTCATATAAAAACATAATTTTTTATTTATTTTTCTGTCTAGTATACTTTTTATCTTATCCCAAATTTATTTGACCAAAATTGAAATCAAATCTATATTTTAAAGCACGATCTATTCTAGGTTCTGGTAGTTTTTCGTAGATTTCTTTAAGATGGATGTAAGACTCATCACCTATTTCAGGCCAATTAAACTGTAAACTGTCATCATCAAAATACATAAATTTTACTTTTGCTTCTTCTTTATTTATTTCATGTCCTACAAAATATTTAAAAAAGAAATTTCCAGCAAAAGGAAGCAATACCCAACTCTTACTCAACAGCAAAAAGCCACTCTAAACCTATATATCCGAAACAAAAGAAGTCGCAAATAGTATTGGTGAATCTCTCTCTACCATCTCATGCAGTACCTCCTACTCAAATTCTTTCCTTTCATATAAACAGCAGGCAGAACGACAAAAAATAAATTTCAAAACCTCCTCACACTTCACATACAATACCGACCTTACCATCCATGAACTCACCAAACACTTAAAACAGTCCTCAAACACATCCCCAGGTCCCGATGGTATTACTTATGAAATGCTGAAACACTTATCCCATGCATCTTTACTCAACCTTTTGAAATTGTACAATAGAATATGGAACGAACAAACCTTTCCCACCTCTTGGAGAAACGCAATAGTCATTCCCTTTCCTAAACCAGGAAAAGATACATCTAACCCTAATAACTACCGACCCATAGCCCTTACTAGTTGCTTATGTAAATTAATGGAGAAAATTATCAATACCCGGCTTGTTTACATTTTAGAAACGGGGGACCATATACATCCCTTCCAGAGTGGCTTCCGGAAGGGTAGATCCACCATAGATAACATATTAAAATTAGAGACCCAAATTCGAAATGCCTTCTTACGGAAGAACCACTTAGTTTCTGTGTTTTTTGATATTGAAAAGGCATATGACCGAACGTGGAGGTACGGGATCCTCTTGGATCTTCATAATATAGGACTTCGAGGCAACCTACCCACTTTTATAAAAAACTTTCTGTCACTCCGAAATTTCCGGGTCCGGATTAATGGCATGCTATCTAATAACTTTGTTCAAGAGGAGGGTGTTCCACAGGGCTCCGTACTCAGTGTCACCCTCTTCTCAATAAAAATTAACAACATCCTGAAACAACTGCCCTCGACTGTTTACGGTAGTCTTTATGTAGACGACCTGCAAATCTCCTGTCAGGGAAAGGACATGCGCCTGATAGAACGCCAGCTTCAGAATGCCATCAACCGCATCTTAAAGTGGTGTGACAGAAATGGGTTTAAAATATCAGCAGAAAAAACAGTTTGTACCCATTTTTGCCGGAAGCGCGGGATCCACCCAGATCCGGAACTTTATCTGGACCATACTAATATTGCTGTCAAGGATTCTATCAAATTTTTAGGTTTAAATTTTGACAAGAAACTTACATTTGCTAAACATATCTCAGACATCCGCAATAAATGCGAGAAAAAACTTAACATTTTAAAGGTTTTAACCAATTTCTCTTGGGGGGCAGACCGTGATGCTCTCTTGCGGATCTACCGTGCCGTCATCCGTTCCAAAATTGACTATGCAAGCTGCGTTTATGGATCGGCTTCTAAATTAGCACTAAAAAAACTTGACACTGTGCATCATACTGCACTACGCATATGCTCTGGAGCTTTTAGGACATCGCCTGTACATAGCCTTTACGTCACCTGTCATGAACCACCTCTCACTCTCATACGTCAAAAATTATCATTAAATTCCTATTATCGCATCCTTTCTCATTCTTCACATCCCTTAAAGGATTCTCTAATAGACACCCAATTGGACCAGTTTTATGAAAATCGCCCTTCCTGCACTCCCCCCTTCGGACTTAGAATTCGTAGGAGTGTAGTCGGTACCCAATTGGAGGATGTTAATGCATCTACTTGTTCGTTTCATGAAGTGCCGCCATGGACTAAATTACAGATTTCCTACCTACATCCATTCGAAGGCTTCACAAAACCAAACACTGACCACATAATATACCAACAGTTATTTCTAGACCATAAAAGCAAATATAGAAACTTTGACGAACTATATACTGACGGCTCAAAATCTCTTAATCACGTTGGCTTTGCTTATGTACATCGAAACCATTCTTACAGCTACACCCTACCTTCATTTTGCTCCATATTTACAGCCGAATTAATAGCTATTTATGAAAGCCTTCTTTACATCTCGAGAACAAATATCAAACATTTCATCATCTACTCTGACTCATTAAGTGTATTAGAGAATCTGAAATCTGGCTCCCTCACTCATAGTTATATTTTAAAAGTCCTATGCATGCACAAGAGACTCATGAACCGTGGATACAACATCCTCTACTGCTGGGTACCTAGTCATATTGGGATTCCCGGAAACGAAAAAGCTGATTCTTTGGCAAGGCATTCTACCATCCCATATAACCGTGATCTGCCCTATACTGACATAACGTCTGGCATCTCTTCCCTAACAAAAGGCACTTGGAATGACATATGGGACTGTGAAACCCAAAACAAACTTCACTCTATCCGGCCAGCTCTCACCCACTGGTCCACTCAACCGTACCGCAAGCACGATGTCACTCTCACTCGTCTTCGGATTGGCCACACGAGGCTAACTCATAAGTACCTCCTTTTGGGTGAACCCCCTCCTGAATGCCCACATTGTCATACTCATCTTAGCATACATCATCTTTTAACCTCTTGCTCTGCTTTTAATAGTTTTTACCAAATACTTTTTAACTGTTCTCATCCCAAACTGGACGATATTTTGGGTGAAACCCCCCATCGAAATTTGTTTGCATTTCTTAGACGTACCAAAATCTTTTATTCAATGTGAAGTGTCCAATTTTGTCTGACTGGTATCTGGATGGGAGGCCCCATCCAGATGCCTTTGTTTCAACTTTTATCCTCCATTAACACTTTTTATCTACCTTCAACACTATCGACTTTTTACTTTATTTTACTTTTCACCATTTAGTCTTTACATTTTAGCTTTTACTAAGTTTCGTGACACCTTTTACCTGAATACATCATTTATGGTTTTAACTCATTGTCTGGCGCAGTATGTCCTTTTTGGACCTTGTGCCATTAAACACAAACCAACCAACCAACCAACCACTCTAAACCTAGGTCCCAAATTCATTCTTGATGACAAAATAGATATCAATGATACCGTTGCGAGCATTGAGGCCGCCATTATCTCATTACCCCCCCTCAGATAAACAAGCCATCCGTATGCATGCCCAACAAGAAATGAATAAAAAACTTAAAACTACTGTTAAAGATCATGAAGACCGTAAATGCCTCAGCGACCTAAAGAAAAATAACAAGATCGTTTGCTTAAGCTCTGACAAGACAGGAAAGATTGTTATTCTAGATAAAAAAGATTACCATGAAAAAATGGAACAAACCAATAGTAGTCTAAACATTTTACATCTTCCCAAAGACCCCACCATGAAAATCAATAATAAACTAAAAACTTTAATAAAAAATGGTACCTGGCCGGATCAGAAAGGTCCGAACTATAACAATACCGCTAATTTCGCCCCACGGATTTTCGCTAAATTTAAAGATTATAAAAATCCCCCCTCCCTTTGCCCAATCGTGAGCAAATGTGAAGGCCCCACCTACACTCTTGAAAAATATATGAAGGATATACTGCAAGAAATTATACCCCCCTCTAACAGCACTCTAACTTCCACCGACGATTTCATTAAAAACATCCGCGATTATAAACTTGATGAAGACGATATTATGGTAAGTTTCGATGTTGTAAATCTATACCCGTCAATAGATATTAACTAGTGCAATAAATCTAATTTTAAATAATTCATATTTTCAATATAATAATCACTTCTACCAACAAATAAAAGGAGTCCCCATGGGCTCCCCCATATCCGGAATAATTGCCGACTGGAAAATGAGAATCCTTGAAGAACAGATTAAACAGACACACAATAATACCATCAAACTTTGGCTCTGCTATGTCGACGATATCTTCGCTATCCTTGCCACCCACAATAATGAAGAAAATAATTTGATCAATCAACTTAATGCCATAGACCCGAACATTAAATTTACCTATGAAAAAGAAATCAATAATAGCCTCAATTACTTAGATGTGAACATAACCAGAAACAATAATCTCATTGAGACCACCATTTTTCGAAAACCTACTTGTAATACTAATATAGTAAATTTTAAATCTAAAACCCCTTTCAACTATAAAATTGCTGCTATTTGTTCCTATATCGACCGCGCTTTCAAAGTGTGTTCTAACAACGACCTCCTTCAAAAAGAAATTGCTTTCATAAAGAAACAATGTCAAGATGCCCACTACCCTCGAGAAATTTTCGACAAAGTTTTCAAAGCTAGGCAACGTAAATTAAATGTTATAGACAACCGTCAAAAAGATAAACCACGTTTTACTACCGCTATCCCCTTTAGCCGAGGGATAGCCAATAAACTTTCTAATATCGCCAGTAAAAAGAACTTCCGTATTCCAATTAAACCTAATAAAACAATCTTTCAGCGCATTAGATCGGAAAAAGACCCAATCAACCCCATCGAAACCGCAAGGATCTATAAAATTAATTTTATGTCAAATGATACTAATAAAGAAAATTGCTACATCGGCGTTACAAAAAGGAAAATTAAAGAGCGAAAAAACGAACATTTTAAAGACATTAACCTCCAGAAACAAAGTACCGCTCTGGCCCGTCTTGCTTTGAAAGAGCCCATTACCATTGATTTTAAAAATATTAAAAAAATAGCCAACTTTAAAAATAGTATATATGCCTACATTCGTGAGAGCTTAGAAATAATGACGACAGATGGCAGCATCAACGATGCGCTTCATACAATCGACCAATCATGGGATGACATCATTCATCGAACTTTCAAGAAGAAGAACGAAGAGATATAAAAAGAAGCCGCCATTAGTGAGAGATCCAGAAACGACTGAAGATGGTTATGTGTGTAACCGAAATATATATCATGTACGGGGGAATAAGGTATTCCCAAATAAAAAATTTTAACTAATTAATCCGCCGTATTAAATAATGTTTTATATGTTTTTATCATTATAAAACATTTCTAATTATTTTAAAATATAATTAAATGATCTAAAGAAAAAAATTGATTAGTTCAATTTTGGATATATTCCATAAACTTATATGCTAATTGTTAAGCTGCACTTAATATGTGTAATAATAAAAATTTAAAAAAACTTTATGCTTACAGCAATATTAATTATATTCTGAATTATATTCTGAAATATGATTACATATTATAAAAGTAATGCACGTTTTAATCACTTAAAACATTTAAACAAATCTTTTGGACATAATCTTTTAATGACAATATTCAAATAATGATTAGCAATTATGTATCTATTTATGTATAAATAAAATAGGAATATAACCTGTAAATATGCAGTGCACATAACTTCATTGTTAAAATAGAATAAAACCATGATGCCAAAAACTAGTGTATTATTGTAAATGAAAGTTTGTAAGCACTAACACTGACTGCTCATCAGGCTCCACAAGCCGAATGCTTACAAAACAAAAGAAAATGTATTTTTTAACCCCAAAATTATAATCAAAATCAGTTAAACTATGTATTTAGATAAACAAAAATGTGCTCTAGATAAATGTCCTCTTAAGAATTTCTTTATTCCTGCATAAACAAACTAAAGAAAGAGTAACTAATATTTATTATTGCCTAAAGTTCTCCGGAGTTGCAAGGTAGCTCAAGGTCATCAGCAAGTGTTTTTTTTTTTTTTTTTTTTTTTTTTTTTTTTTTATCAGGGCAAAGATGGATGGTCATTTAGAGAATGTTGCTCATATTGAATAATCTGAAAAGTAGATTGGAAAAAACTCAGTTAAACAAGAAAACAAATCCAACCACCTAACAAAATAGTATTATATTAGAGTTTTTAGATTCTTGTGTTTTGATATTTTTTTTGCAAGTTTCATTAGTCAATCAGATATGACTAAAAAACAATTACTTAATTTCATTTCAAAAAGTACAAAATTCTTCATTTGCGAATCAGTGATTCTTTCTTGCAAATACTGGGCACTCTGCCAAAGTACTTCTGAGCTTGGTTCATGAATGTTTTAATTTAAATCAGATCGTTTTGAATTTTTAAAAATTGTTTAAAAAACTCCAGTTATTAATTAATTTACATTTTATAAAAAAGATATATTATTTTAAGCCATACATAAAATCCCACTTTAAGCTATTTTCAAGCAGTACGTAAAATCCCACTTTAAGCTAGTTTCATGTCAGTCGGCAGTTACTAGTACCTTAACTAAAGTACAAGTAGATAAACCGTAACTATTGTCAACTATAAGTGTAGCTTTATGCAAATCTATACAACTTTAAGTTTGAGCGTTTCATTTCAAAATACATATAAATCATAACGAGATTAAAAATATAATGGTACAGTAAACTCCTAATTATCTGCAGAATAGGGTGGCATGATATCTGCTGATAAGCGAATATCGTGGATACTCCGCAAAATAACTGAAAAAAGACAAAAATCAACACAAAAATGCATTAATCCATTTTTGATAATTAGAATAGTCGTAGTACATACTTACACACCAGTGGTGACTTCCTTAAATTTTTACAAAAAAGTTTTTTCTTTTCCAAGCTCCTCTTTATTTGTGATTGTGACAAGATGCTGTTAAAAAAAACTTCAAAGTAATGAATCATCCCGCTCCTCTATGTATTTAATGATTCCATTAATGTGAATTAGCGCTTCTTCATGGCTCATTCTCTTTTGCATTCCTTCTCCCTCGTCTTCTTCATTGCTCTCAGCCGAAACCACACCTTTTTCTCCGGCTATGATTTCTTCGGTAAGGTGTTCGAAGCCTGGATCGTTTGCGTCACAATTGATCCACTCAGCAATGTTATCTTCATCCACGCCACTTCCTCCTGGAACAGATTTTGCCAAATTTGCGAAATCAGATGCACTAACATTCTCATCTTCTTCCTGTGGAGACTCTAATGATTTTTCCACATTTGGCAAAATTTTTCTCCGGGACTTTACTATAGTCATCGTCTTCACCTCATTCCAAGCAGTGTTAATGTTGAAAATGCTGTCAATAATCGTGTAGTCTTTCCAGAAGCCCTGGAGATTGTTGCCTTCTTCAATTTGCTTTTTCAACAAGTTGGTTCAATACCTCTTCTTTATAGAAGCAATAACACCCTGGTCCATGGGCTGGATAAGAGCCGTGACGTTAGGTGACAAAAACTCGACGAAAAAATTTCCATCTTCTGATTTCAGAACACTTACCATTGGGTGAGCTGAGGCATTGTCAAGCAACAATACGGCTTTTTCGGGTAAGTTTTTAGACTTATGGGGAATGTAAAATATTAAATTAGGGGAATTTAATATTTTACATTCTACTAGTTCCCAACAGAAACTATTGTAAAAGTTTCCTTTTTCATAACTCATTAAAGTGAACCTGTATTAATTTGTGGTTGTAAGCAGAGGTGGGAAATTACGATCTAAACGCTTGGCATAGTAAAATAGTAATAATATATTATTTGTAAATTAGTTTTATGCATATCGTTTTCAAACTACAGTATTACGTTTATTATTAAAATTTTAGAATTAAAAATGCTTGTCTAACTAAAATAATTTTTGTTAATATGTGCGGTATAGTTATTACATTAAATAATAGTCATATGGCATATTTTTTGTGATCTTAGCTTATCACTGTTAAATTACGGATCCATGTCACGTGTCTTGGCAAATGGTGAAGTATTCCTATCTGATAAGAACTGTTAAGAATTTCCCATCAATACTTTTAAGTATACATACATTATAATGCATGAGTTCATAAATATTCTTGATTTATATTTATACTTTTTAAATAAATCGTACAATAAAGTATTACAGGGAAATGTACACACACACACACATAATATAGATAGATAGATAGATAGGTATCTGTTGTGTTTTCAACATAACACAAATTCTAAGTGTATTTCTAAATGAAGGTAGTAGACTGTACAAAAAGTAAAATTACATAAGAGAAATTGGGAAATAGTTGCTTATCAAAGTAATTTTTAGAAAATTTTATTAGTCCTTTAAGTAAGGGGAGTCACAAGTAAAGGGACAAGTAAAAGGAAAATACATTTCAGCTCTATGTATTTTCCCTTTACTTGTTGCGATAAACTCCTTGGTCAATTATTTATTTTCTCCCTGTTTAAAACAGGACCCCCTACAACTAAACTTCTGATAAGATAAGCCAGAATGTTTGTTTACATTATATTTGTGCCATGCGGATTGCTATATCTAGTTGCTGGCTGTTTTAATTTATGTTGGTACCTTTAAAATAGTAATATTTGTGATGTTTTTTTTTTAAATTTATTTAATAACATGGATAAAAAAAAGAGTAGAAGATAAGGTCAAAGACCAAAAAAGCATAAATTCTGCATTAATCAATACACAGAGAAAGCAGCTAAGAGGAAGGTTGAAGTCTGTGTTTCTGCTTCGAGCAAAAAATTGAAAAATACATGTATGCCTGCAACAAGTGATAAAGATTTTAAAGGTTACAGCTTCATGGATACAAATATTGTTTTTAAAGCATTTGAGAACTGTGCTTCATGTAAAATTTGTGGTGGAAATATAACTATTTCATCAAAAGTGTTATCTGGCATCTCAGAAAATATTAAAATTGTTTGTGAAGTGTGTGGTGAAATATCAAGCATAAGAAATTCTGCAATGCTAGATACTTTCAAAAGAATTGCTGAAATAAACATGAGGCTAATTTATGTAATGAGAGCTTTAGGACAAGTTTTTTCAGGTGTTAAAATCTTTTGTGGACTAATGGATTTGCCTCCACCTGTAAGCTATGAGTCCTACAGGAAAATTGTGAAAAAAAAAATAAAAAATAGCTCTAGCGTTACACAGCTAAAAACAGCATGGTGTGTGCTGTAAAGGAGGAAATTGAGTTGAACGGTGACATCCCTGATATAACTATGAGTGGCGATGGCACTTGGAAAACCAGGGGCGTTGGAAAACCATCTTTAGTTGGTGTATGTACTGTTATTGGAGGTTTATCGGGAAAAGTCGTTGACAGTGAAGTTTTATTCTCGAGCTGCAGGGGCAGTGCTGTATGGAAAGGTGTACTAGAGGGTAAAGACTACCAAAAGTGGTGCACCGAGCACTCAAAATTCTGCAATAAAAACCACAGTGGTTCTGCAGGAATGATGGAAGTGGTCGGTATGCAGAGAATTTTTGAGTGCTCACAATCTAATTATAGTGCACGCTATACTCAATATATTGGTGATGGGGACTGCAAAACATTTTCCGCTATAAAAAGATCTCAACCATAGGAAAAGATATTGACATCATGAAAATTGAATGTGTTGGTCATGTACAAAAAAGGATGGGTAGCCGATTAAGGAAAAAAAACTAAAAAACTGTCCGATGGGAAAACTATTGGCAGAAAAGGTAGACTCACAGATGCAGCAATAAACAAACTAACTGTTTACTATGGAAACGCGATAAGAAAACATAGTACCTCGGTAAAGGATATGTAAAAAGCTATTTGGGCTATCTTTTACCATAAATGCTCTTGTGAACTGGAGCCCACTCATGATTTTAGTCCAGCGGGTAAAGACTTGTGGTGCCACTACCAAAAGGCACTTGCGAACAATAATATTCAGGGGTTTAAGCACAGGTGGGTTTAAGCTTAGGAACACTATTCCTGCTCCCGTTATGGATGCAGTGAGAGACATTTTTAAAGATCTTTCAATGCCATCTTTCCTAAAAAAAAATGCTTAGGAGGGGTATACACAAAACTCTAATGAATCTTTAAACTCGTTAATTGGGAAGATATGTCCAAAAACGTCAGGCTGTGGAAGACATATCGTAGAAATTGCAGTCAATATTGCTGTAGTTTTGTTTAATGATGGGCAAGCTGGTAGGTTAAATATGATGAATGATATCGGATTCCATCTAAGTCAATGTGCAAGACAGTTTGCTGTCGAGATGGACGAAAAACGTATTGTTGCAGCTGAACTTAAAGCCGAAATGTCAACTTTGGAAGCTCGTAGCGCTCAAAAACTTGCCAAATTGACAGCTGAGGTTGCTACGAGGAAGTAGAGGGTGTAGTGTATGCTGCAGGCATATTTTAAAGCCCAAAATTTATAATAGGGACTGTATATATAAAAAACTTCACTTTTAAAAGTTTAAACGCGTTTTTCTCAAAACTGCATTTTTGCAACTTGCACACATGATTGTGTAATAACTTATTCAGGTATTATCTTGAAATTTGCTGGGTAAGTACATGGTACTAATGTCTATAGCCTACAACTGTTTTTTCATGTTTTTGTATTCATTTGTCATTTTGAAAAAAAAATATATATATATATATATATACAGTAAAAGATCAATATACTGCAATTCCATAAACCGCAATTCTCCATGAACCGCATTAACACTGCGGATGTAAACAGAGAAAATCGCAATTAAGAAATTTCTACGATCTGCTTTTTTTTTTTTTTTTTTTTTGCTTTCCTAGTGAATTAATTTTGAGACATTAGATATATCCCACAACATGCCAAGCTTAAAATAAACAATTATTCTCCAATGCATGTATTATGCATTATCAGCATAACAGCTGGCCCGCTGGGTCAAAGAGGAAGAAATGTTTACTTTAAAAAAACAAGGAACCTCTCCCTTTTTCCCTCCACTACAGAACCACTCTCTTTCTCCCTCCTCTACCATTGACTTCCCAAACAGACGTTTATTTATTTAGTTATATTTCTCTTTGTAAATTAAAAACACTGATTTGTTTTATATTAAATCGTATGCCGTTACTTGGCTTCCTAAATCATACGCAGCATCACCAAAATTTTTTTTTTTTATGTGTGTGTGTTTGGGTGAGGGAATACACATAGCATATTCTAAAATAAAAATAGCCATGTTTTTTAAATTTTGGCAAGAAGAAAGGTTTTAAAATGAACGGTTTTCTAAACAAAGTTGGGGGGCACACGCCCCCGCCCCACGATATGCTTGTCTCAATATTGACAGTAAAATACTTTTAAACAGTCTGACAGTAAAATACTTTTAAACAGTCTATGAGAAGTAGGGGAGGGAGAGTTTTCTCAATGTAACACTATTTTAAAACTAAATTTTAGAACTGGATTTAAGCCATCATTAGTTAAAATGAAAACTGCTGAAGTAATGCATTGTGCACAAAATGCATGTAACAAAATGCATGCACAAATGTACTCAGTTTGCAAACCTGCATGAAGAAAACATTTTTGAATATTTGGTAATGGATGATAAGTCACAAATTGCTAATCATTTGACCAGTGCTGAAATAATTTCCTCTGTTTCAAAACAAGTGGAAAACAATTCTGAAACAGTACCAAATGCTGGAGAGAAAGTTGAAAAACTTTCAGAATCTGAAGAAATTTCCATAAGAGATCAATATTTTAAATTCCTAGAAACACAAGACTGTGTAACCAAAGTAAAATTATTACCTGTTCAAAGGCTGCAAGAAAAGTTATTTGTTGAGAGATTGCAAATTCTAAAACAAATCAAAAGTAATATATTGTTTAACAAATAAACTTTAATGCTTTTGGTAATTTCAATTTATTTATTTTTTCTGTAAATAAATAAATTCCATTTTTTTTTGTTTTTTAAAGTAGTATTTGTATTTAAAAAAAGTTTTAAGCATTATATTTATGTGTTCCAGCTATATTTTAATATGTTTACTAGGGATGTTTAATGATATAAGTGAATGATCCATATAACGCAAAATTCTATATAATGCAAAACCTTGCGTTTCGAGGTTTGCATTATAAAGATCTTCTACTGTATATATATATTATGAAAAGTATAAATTTTTGATTTTCATTTTTTATTGAACCCTGAGGGGGAAAATTGTAAATTCAGAAAAAAAATATTTAGGTGTAGGTGATTACCTACTGTATTGTGCTTATAAAAATGTAAATATTACAACTGTAAATCAATATTTCATTCTGTGAGTTTGCGCGCAGTAGCTGACTATGAAATCTTGATATTGAGAACAACAACAAATATTTTATGTCATAAATTTCCTATTTTCTGATAAATATGGTATTGCATATATACATTTATCAATAATAAAAGAACAACACATAAAATTTGGGTTCAGATTGATCAATAACTAAAGGTGTAGCAAAGCTTTGAAAATAGGTCAAAATATAGACTGTTCATAATGGAAATATTGAATTCAAAATAATACCTTTACATTTTTTTTTAATTTGTGCACATTTGTCATACGAATCATTATAGAGAACTCATTTCTACACATAAGCATTCTAAAAGAATAAAATGAGATTAAAATTTCAAGCATTTCTATGGCTCCAAATTTTTAAGAATTTGAAAACTAATTAAAAATTTGTTTTATGGTGTAGTAACTTTAAATACGTTGACAATATCTACATGCTGATTGTTATTAAAATTCCTTATATAATTATAAAAAAAAAAGAGAGAATTCTTCGACTTGTTCTTACATGAAATTATTACATTATTCAGGCCAGTCTGTATCGGTGAAACTCGAAAGGTTCCAATAACTTTACTTTGAAGTTTTAATACTGTAAATATTAAAAAATATTCATGTTTCCTAAATCAGTAATTTAAAATTTAACATCTGTTACCTTGTTTCAAAGTATTAAATTCCAAAAACAAAGGGAAACATGTTTTAAAAGACGCTAATAATTGTGAGGGGGACAAAAACAATATTGATGAAAGCTTTTGCTAAATTTACATTGGTTTTTATAAGTAGAAGGAATATGAGTATTTATATAAATTGGAGTATTTATATTGGTACACATTTTTAATGTAAAAAACAACAACAAACAAATGCAGTGTACTTTAGATGAAAAGAATGATGCGAAGGAGAAGGAGGGATACAACTGTAAATGCTTATGAAAGTTTTTGAATTTTCTTAACTGACTTTTTTGAATTGGTAAATGCATGCGATTCATATTTAACTTTATAAAATGGCATTAACTTAACATAAACATTAATCAAACAGTCCCACATATCTTTACTATGAACTGAAGAGTTACACCAGTTATGTTCAAAAATAGAAAAATCATTAATTATTTTGCATTTCACACAAGCTGAGTTACAGTACTGTACAAAGAGTTTTTCAAAATTTTTTCCAAATTCACGGACGGTTTCAAGCCTAGGATTAGAAGGAGCATATAAACCTTTTTTTTTTTTGTAGTACTATAACTCTTGAAATACAAGAACATATTACTATCAGGCAGAGTTATGACCCAATTGGAGGATGTTAATGTATCTACTTGTTCATTTCATGCAGTGACCCCCATGGACTAAATTGCAGATTTCCTACCTACAACCATTCGAAGGCTTCACAAAACCAATAACTGACCCCATAATATATCAAGTTATTTCTAGACCACAAAAGCAAGTATCGAAACTTTGAAGAACTATATACTGACGGCTCAAAATCTCATAATCACATTGGCTTTGCTTTTGTACATCGAAATCATTCTTACAACTACACCCTACCTTCGTTTTGCTCCGTATTTACAGCTGAATTAATAGCTATTTATGAAAGCCTTCTTTACATCTCGAGAACAAATACCAAACATTTCATCATCTACTCTGACTCATTAAGTGTATTAGAGAATCTGAAATCCGGCGCACTCACTCATAGTTATATTTTAAAAGTCCTACGCATGCACAAGAGACTCATGAACCGTGGATACAACATCCTCTACTGCTGGGTACCTAGCCATATTGGGATTCTCGGAAATGAGAAAGCTGATTCTTCGGCCAGGCATTCTACTGTCCCATATAATTGTGATCTACCCTATACTGATATAAAATCTGGCATCTCTTCCCTAACAAAAGGCACTTGAATTAATATATGGGACTGTGAAACCCAAAACAAACTTCACTCTATCCAGCCGGCCTTTACCCACAGGTTCACTCAACCATACCGCAAGCACGATGTTATTCTGAGTCGTCTTCGCATTGGCCATACGCGAATTACACATAAGCACTTACTTTTGAGCGAACCTGCTCAAAAGTAAGTGCCCTCACTGTCATACTCAACTCACCATTCGTCATCTTTTAACGTTGTGCACTGCTTTTCATAGTTTTTACCAAATACTTTTTAACTGTTCTCATCCTCAACTTGGCGATATTTTAGGTGAAATCCCACATCGGAATCTATTTGCTTTTCTTAGACGTATCAACATTTTTTATTCAGTGTAAAGAGTTCACTTCTGTCTGACTGGTATCTGGATGGGAGCCCCCCATCCAGATGTCTTCACTTTTTATCTACTTTTAACCCTTTTGAATTTTACATTTCACCTTTTTAGTCTTTACATTTTAGCTTTTACTAGGTTTTGTGGTACCTTTTACACCTGAATCCATCATGACTTGATTTTAACTCCTTGTCTGGTGCAGCATGTCCTTTTTGGACCTTGTGCCAATAAACACCAACAAACAAACAAACAGGCAGAGTTATGTTATCAGTAAGTACTAATCTGCATGAATCACAATTCATTTTTTCCAAGGCTTTCTTAGCTACATATCCAGCAACATACGATGCTGCATTTTTATCATGTAAAATTTCCACCTCATCATTTAATATTTCGTCAAGTAAAACCTGTTGAATTTCATGAGAAGTAGGCATGGTTTCTCTTCGTTTTGGTGCTGAAAGACATTTTTTCCCCTAAGAGAAGCTTTTAGTAATGATTTCAGCAGGTACTAAAGCAACATCGTCGTCATGTTCACAATTAGCATTTCCACATGTGCTTATTATGTGTTCTGCCATCAGCAGTCTAAGTCGACACTGAAAATATAAAGGAGTTGGGTGGTCATTACTACCACCTTTTCTCTGAACTACCGAAAAAAAAATTTCTAGTGCATGTTGTGAAAATCTACTCATCATAATAAAAGGGATGTTTTTCAGTAATTCTGGAGTC
Organism: Cheiracanthium punctorium; assembly: GCA_038373885.1. Classification (NCBI taxonomy): domain Eukaryota; kingdom Metazoa; phylum Arthropoda; class Arachnida; order Araneae; family Cheiracanthiidae; genus Cheiracanthium; species Cheiracanthium punctorium. The sequence goes on from JAWZYV010015261.1 coordinate 29,069, forward strand.
ATTTGCCTGAAGGCAGAGAGCGTCATAATCCATCCCTGAATACACGGAAACTTAATTTTTTTGCCCTGAGTTTGGAATTCAATAGACTGAACGAATTCGGTCATTTCTTTCCAAAACTCAAGATGGGGCGAAGTTTGAAAAACTGCAGATAATAGAGGATGGTCACGATCTTTAAATTTACGGCTATTTACGCTATCAAAAATATTATTAAATATTGAACGAAACTGCAGTGTTTGAGCCTGATGAGGGTAAAATATTAAATGCTGTTAAATAACACAATATAGATGATACAGAATGGCTAAGAACTTGGACCGCAAGGCGAATGTTCATTGCACTTAATAAACGAACTGACAGATGCTGCAGTTTTAATTTAGGGGCCATTCGGTGGGGCAGCTTTGAATCAAATTCAAATGCCTTCACTAAATGATCCCAATAAGCTATTCCGTGTAAACTTTTACTTTTAAACAATACTGAGTACCTCTTAAAATTGTTTCGAATGCACTTCAGTAGATGGGGGGATCGAAAAGTGAATATATTTTGTGGTTATTAACAAAGAAATAGGGTTTATCAACAGTTACTTCCAATTCCATTGCGTACAGCCGTTGATTGTTGGGTCCTTGATCGCAAACAACGGCGACAGGACTGAGACCACATTCAAATAATTTTTCAAACCCTTCTTTCAAAAGGTGTTTTAATGCAGATGATGATGCAGATTCATGTGAAAAGAAATAACCAAATACCTACTTCCATTTTTTGCATACACCACAAACCATGAAAACAACCATGTAGCAGGCCGTGGATTGTTAACCTTGTATGTTCCATAGTTTTCGAAACCTTCAATTATGTCACTTTTTTTATTATAAAATAAGGATCGCTTTAACTTTATTTCATTGAATGAAACAACACAGTATTTGTCCTGAGGTTTAAGTTTGTTTGCAAGTAACTTAATTGCACTAAGCACTGCTTCTGAAAAACAAGGAACCATAGAAATGCCTGAAAGACACTTAAGTAATGTAGTCTTTTGCTCGGTAGATTAAAAAACTGACCGAGACACCTGTAGGCTTTTGGACTTTAGAGGTAGAGCTGTAAAGCAAAATTCTTATCCTTCACAGTCCACCTCCGTCCATATTTCGAAATGCCAGAATGCTTTATTTGTGAGGAAATAAATCTATAATTGAGTACTTTTTAACATAAATACGCTGACTTTGTGTAATTTTTATAAATATGTAGGATTGTTTTAGCAAGAGGAAAAAGCCTGTACTTACCTCTGAATAAATTCCATTGTGTGCGCAGTGCTTGTGTTGCATTCAATATTGTAATATGCTGTAAACAAGCATGCGAATGCTGATACATAATTAGTACTATGTATGAACCTTTGTCCATCTATCACACAATGGCAAACTTATCTGATTTGTAGATACGCGACCCTAGTAAAGAAAAAAATATACACATTTATCTAATAGTAACACACATGATATTACTTTTTAAAATGGGTAGGGTTTATTCCACAATATAGTACTTTTTTACCCAATCTTTGCTCATACATAACCTTTTAAAATCCATGTTAAGCTATGACAAGATTTTATCTAGGTGAGTGCACTAAATGAATTTTTATACAGAGAAACTTCTCTAAGGGGACAATCATCTGTCCTGAAGAGAGTAGTAGCGGGCGCTTGGAAAAGTATGGCATTTGATTCCTCCCCCCTCCCCCAGAAAAAAAAAAGCTAAGTAATTATTTTAATTGTCCTTATTTTAAATTTTAATGTTTTGAAACTTCAGTTTTTTCCTCCTTATTTTATTTTTTGAATGCGATTCTGATATCAGGTGATGAGACCTATTAACAGTACATAAAACGATTTGGGGGCTATGACATGTCAATCACATGGTATTTTAAGAGCTTATTTCTGCGCTGAAGCTAAAAAAGAGTAGAAATAAAAAGTAAATTAGGATTTATCATCCAAGTGTAAGTCAATCCACATTCATTTCTCATCTTCTTAGCTAAAATGCAGAAATAAATCTTGAATAAATCTTAAAATATCCCGTGGCACATACGTCATGGCCGCCACCTCGTGATGGTTGAGATACTCACTTTCAATTTGCAATAGAGCGATTAGTTTGGAATGTATTTTTTGTTGACTTTGATTCCAGGAAACGTAATGGTATAGTGGTATAATCATGTTGGGTTTGCTTATGTACATTGTAATCATTTTTACAACTACACCCTACCGTTGTTTTGTTCCGAATTAATAGCTATTTATGAAAGTCTTATTTATCTAGAGATGTAAAGAACTTTCATGATCACTAATAATAAATCAGTGAAAATAAAAACTCTAATAATTTTAATATTAAATAAAAATCATAATCATTTTCAAACACTATTATCGAGGATGTCCTAAAAACCCTGACCTAGAGTTTTCTTCTAAGAAGGCTTACAGATATGTTTAGTCAAAGTTGGTGAGAGGCAATAAGCTTTGCTATATCAATAATAGCAAAAATATAATTATTAAAACTGTTCTAAAAAAACTAATTAATCATTAATTTTAATCACAGTTATAAATAGCCAATACTTTATGTTAAGAAATAAGTTATCTTTTAAAAAAGTTTCCTGTAAAAAGGTTTTTTTAGCATTTAGAAAGGAAAATTTGTTTGAAAAATTACAATTACACAAACATTTAATTTGAAGAGTTTATTTTAAGTTGTTTTTATTAGTTGTTGATTTATTAATACCATGACTTAATTAAAAAAAGCATTTTTAAAATAAGAGTATTCATGCTTAAAATGAATATTTAAAAAAACAAAAATATGTATACATAAATATATACTGATAAATCATTCATTATTCTAATAATTTAAAATCAAAAAGCTAACATGATGAACTACGATGAATTAGAATAAAATCTTGCACTTATAAAAAGAAAGCCAGTAGAAATAAGCCATACTTGATTAGGAATAAACTGAAGGTCAAAATATATTACAGAAAATGTGCATGTTAAAACTTTTGGATAGGATATTCTTTTTTTAGGGTGGTCTTGGTAGGTGAGAGATGGTACTTAAAATTTTTGCAACTGCTACAATTTTTTGCAGAAAGACTAGTTCTGGTCCTTGTCCTAAGAATACAAACAAATTGAATAATCAGTTTGTTAAATTAATAATTCATTAATTAAACTATTTGTCTATTTTATTATTTTCAAGAGAATTTTTAAATCCCATGCATTTTTTAAAAGTCCCTCCTTTTAAAGGTGAGAAAGTGTAAAGGCAAACACTACCCCCCCACCCACCCACTCCACATTCTTAAAAAAGTGGGCAATTTCAGTTAATTAAATGCATTACTAATCTACTAAATATTTTGATATTAATTTGTATATGTTTTTACGTCATTTATATAATTCATTACTGTTTAGATGTCACATAAAATGAGGAAATAAAAATAATTTAAATACTCTAGCGGAGAAAATCAAATGATTACAAGTTTAAATAAATCGAGTTTCTATTTAGCACCTAAAAATTTCCTTTTAAATAATTTTGAATATTTTGTTTCTAAAAAAAAAAATCTTAATAAAATGATTGTATCATTCTCAACTGAATAATTGATATAAAAATTAATTTTTTAAAATGAGATAAAACATATTTATTACCGCATAGCTTTTAATGTTTTTCTGGATATAATATTCTTATGTACTCTACGTAACCAATTCTTAGTGGAACAGGAACCTCAATCTAAAAAAAAATCTTTGTGTTCAGTTTGACTGAGGCTTCCTGTACGCTATCGCCGACCATTACCATAGTAACTTTTGTACTTTTGTCAGAGGAATCTCCCCTATTTCCTAGACGGGACACAACCTTCATTACCTTGACATGTAGCTTGACTGGCTAAAAGCAATTGATTTCTTTTTATTTAATGTTGTAAATTTCCCCGATTAATATGAAAATATATGTTCTCAAAATATAAAATGTGGCTCCTTTACTTCAAAAACAAAAGAATTTTGGGGCAGGCCAATATTTGATTAAATAACATTATTGTATTTACTACAAAAAAAAAATAAGTTCATGTCCAATATTTAAATAAAAATTATTCTGATGGGGGGGTAGGCTTTTTTTTCTGTTTCACATTTTTACCATTTGCGTTTTTTTTCTGTTTGGCATTTTTTCCATTCACATTTTTACCGTTTGCGTTTTTTCCTACATTCGATTATGTGAGCACTTGACTATAGTTGATATTTTAGAAATTTATTATTTCTAAATTTTATTGAATTAATTTTTAAAATTTATTGTTAAACAAATTTTTGATAAATTTGGAAAGACTAGCTCATTGTTTACTAAATCCATTTAATATTAATAAACATCTTCAAAAGTGATTATAAATTCATAACGACATTTAGAGCCTCACATTAATAATGCTATTCTGTTTTTTTTTTTTTTTTTTAGTAATCTACTTTTACTAGAAGTTTGTCATTGGGATTTCAACTCATGCCATATTGTAAAAATTAAGATAGATCTATATCAAAAAAAGTATTTTTTTTAAACCCGACATAAAAATTAACAGAGGGAGGAGAATATATTGTTTTTACCTATGGTCAGGTTAACTAATTTATAAAAGAATTTTATGCAATACAAAAAATTTTAAATGTGTGTATGATCTATTCATTCAGTTTATGTTACAAAATTTCTTAACTTATTAGGATTATTAAAAAAGTGCTTGATTTTTTTTACTAATGATTTGCATCAATCTTTGTTATAGGATTTAAATCATTAGTTATCTTCCTCTAATGTTGATGTTTCATGTAGACTGGGTTCTGTTTTAATTAGTGGTGGATTAAAGTTTCTTACAAAAGTTGCTGTAAAAAATACAAGATGGTTATAGTTAAACTTTCCCTATTAATAGGGTTTTACAGCTAAAAGGAGTGCATGGGTTATAACCAAAACAGGAGATGTGCTCAAGGAATTTAAAAAAAAAAAAAAAAAAAAATTGTTCAAAACATGTCCACTAGTGTTTCAGCTGTAGAATGCTGTTTACAGGTGAACTTTAATTATAACAACCCGTATTTCATTTAAATTGTGAAAAAGAGTGTAAGGTATTTGGCCTTCAAAGTACTTAAATGTTTGGATTCTGGATATTGCTCTCTCAATATGAACCCGCAAACGGGACACAGTTTTATTTTCTGCTCTGTCTGTTATGGAAAACTGTATTTTATCTGATAAAAATAAGGGTTGTGCAAGTTCTCAACCAATATTTTTAAGCTTCTTTAAAATTGTGAACCCTTTATCTGCTGAAACTACATCACCCTTCTCTAATAATTTTAAAATACCACTTTTGTAGAAAAGTTCCTTATCATATATACTACCACACTCAGAAATGAAAGCAAATGTGCCACATTTGGCAATCCCAATTAGTGATGTCACTGTGTTTGCGTCTTTATAACTGCTAAATATTAACTGTTGTTGAAAAGGGCTTTATGGCTGGCACAGATGGCATGTATTCATCTATGGCATGCCGACCAGGCCATTTCGACACTGTTTTCAAATTGTTGTAAAGCAATATTGTCACTTGATTGAACACTCTAGATGCAGTGCCTTGGGAAACCTATTTCAAATATATATATATATATATACTATATACTAAGCTATTGCATTGCATATTATGAAAAAAAAAAATGAGAAGAATAGAATAAAATCTTGCTTTAAAAATATATGCTAAATTATCTAATGCCACACCTTTTCTCAATCTGAATGTAAAAAGAAAAGTTGCTAAAGGGGCGAAAGTTTCTGGTCCTTTCAGAGAGTAAATCTTTACAATATATACATTTTTAAATTTAAGTAAAGAAATTCTCTTTGCTAAATCCAGTAAATGATTTTATTTCACTTGTAGTCATCAATTCTGGAGAAAAATGTGTTTCTAATTTTGATTCCAGATTTTCAATAGTTGCATTTTCCTTTGCTAATTCATCAATAAGATCTGAAAATCCAACTTCTGTCTGTGTAGGATGAGTCTGTGCAAAATTACTGCTTTCATGTTTCTAATAGCTGCTCTTGTGGCTGTTCATTCCTAAAAATAAATAAAGCCACTTTATTAACTTACTAAAATTTTACTTTATTGCTATTTATTATAGAACTGTGCTACTTTATATTTGGAAACCTGATGTTTGAATCTCTGTTAAGCAATGGAAAACAACTTGAAATTTTTTATATGGTTATATAAAAAATGTACTTATAAGGGATTAATTTTTTATATGCTTTGATGAAGCTATATTTTGTTATATGAACTGAAATAGACTTGTCATTGAAAAAGATTCAAAATTTGTTTTTATTTTAAAAATCTATTTTTAACACAAGCCAGTATGGTAAATTACTTATTTAAAAAAATAATATATATAAAAAATTTACTTATTTATAATGAAACTACTTAAAATTGCTAAAGAAATCTTTAATTTATTAAAAAATTATTGACTTAATAAGAAGTAGGTTTTAATAAAGACAAATAGATATTTGGACACTCCCTACTTTTAAAATTACAATTATATAGCTGCACATACAATGCTTGTTTCACATATTAAAATACTTTTAAACAATAAATTGGTGATAGTATCAAACTGTATTATTTTAGTTACATTAATTGTCCATAACATTTCAGAAATTGTTAATGTTAACCTTCAAGAGGACGCGTGTATCTGGCAGATACAACTGCTTACTATTTTTTTAGTTTCTTTATTTTACGTATAGATAGCGCAACCAGGCTATCTATCTTCCGCTTTTATAAGCATGCATCAGCTAGTAATATTACTTAGTTTTTCCAGTCGATCAAGCGGTATTGTTTTAAGTATTTTATCTGTGAGATACACCGCACCCATCTACATAAGTATTGAACTTTGTATTTAAATATAAAATTATCATGCTGTAGCTAGTATTAACATACTTTCTTAACATATTTGAAATGTTGAACATCATATTTTTAAAAATGTACTGTTAACTGCCATTTGTATCTGTGAGATACGCGCGCCTACTTATGCAAAATGTGAATTCCTTGTTTCCCCATGAAGTCCTGGGTGTGCGGAAAAAACGCGAACGGTAAAAACGCCAACCGGAAAAACGCGAACAGTAAAAACGCGAACGGAAAAAACGCCAACATGATTCATTTAACATATGAACTATAGGCGTATCGTCGGTTGGGGGGGGGTACAGGGGGTCACGTGTCCCCTGTGCCCGCCCCCGAACAATTTCGTCAATTTTTAAAAAATAAACATGTTTGAAATTTTAAAGAAATTTTTCTTTTCTGCTCTAAAATTTCGATATGTGACCCACTCAAATGTTTCCTGTGCACCCCCAAAATTTCAATAGGTCTGGAGCAGTGATGAGCCTTCCTTAGGAAGCTATTGTTAATAGGTTTTCCCAAGAGTGCAATACATATATGAACCATAGGCGTAGGGTCGAAGAGGGGGGCACAGGGGGGGCTTGCCCCCCCCCCCGAACAATATCGTCAATTTCTCAAAAAATAAACATGTTTGAAATTTTAAAGAAACTTTTCTTTTCTGCTCTAAAATTCGATATGTGACCCCCTCAAATATTTCCTGTGCACCCCCAAAATTTCAGTATGTCTGGAGCAGTGATGAGCCTTCCTTAGGAAGCTATTGTTAATAGGTTTTCCTAAGAGTACAATACATTCGAACCATAGGCGTAGGGTCGAAGAGGGGGGGCACAAGGGGGGGGCTGTATCCCCCTTTCCTCCCACTTCGTCTAAAAATTTTTAAACGGACGTTTGTTTTAAAATTTAAAAGAAATTTCCTTTTCTGCTCTTAAATTCGACATGTGACCCCCTCAAATCTTCATGTGACCCTCCAAATTTTCAGTTGGTCTGGGAGTGGTGATAATCCTTGTCTAAAAAAGCTATTGTTATCAAGTTTTCTAAGCATATTGTACATATGAACTATCGCAATCGGGAGAGGGGGTTACAGGGGGGGGTGTCCCCTCTGTCCCCAAATCTTTTTATTTTAAACATTTGTTTGAAGGGTCGTTTTAACCGTTCCACTTAAAAATGCAAAAAGAAACTCCAGTCTGTGACTTGAGAGAATATTTGTTTTTCTTTAAAAAAAAAAAAAACTTTTCACTATCAGACTAGCTTAATTTGAACAAGGTTATTTTTTAAGCGATTCGTTTAAACAATTTTTCTCATTTCCAATAGGTTGTGGTTTTAAATTCTTTCTAAATACTAGGTTTTCTTTAAAATATTTATTTATTTATTTTTATTTTTAATGCAATGCAAAGTTGTTTTATTCCTTGAGCGAAAGTGAATAGTATTTTCCCTTTTCTTAATAATACTCTCACAGTTTTACATCAAGTTATATTAATTGTAATAATAGATTTATTGCATCTTTTTTGTTTCTTGCTGTATTTTATTCATATATGAATAGTTCAATATTTGATAAGTTATCCTTCTAAATATTTATACTTTATCAGTCTTGCGTATTTCAGTAAGTTTTTTTTTCAGTTTATCTTAAAAGTTTAATAAGCTATAAGTTTTATAAAGAAGAGAGCTTTATAAGATATAAATTTATCTAATAAAAATTTTTAAAAAATGTAATCAAGTAGCTTTCACATTGTAGAATAAATAATTTTTACTAATTTCATCACAATTAGTAAAAGACTAATGTATAGGTATAGGGTTCTAGCTTACCGCGCGGCCACTTTCTCCATCTGTAATGTGAATTCGGGTTAGCACCCCTCAAAGTCCTCCACCCGAGGCATGTCTAAATTAAGCAGTCAGTCCTTGTGTAGAAGGGGCCGTGGTAGCCCAGTGGTTAAGGCGTTGGATTCGTAACCGGAAGGTTGTCGGTTCGATACCGGCGTACCACTAAAGACCACCGTGTACATGCGGCGTACGTGCACGTTAAATCCGTGGTTCCGAAAGTCCTCTCGGCGGTCGCTAGCAGTTTCCGAGGGGTGTCAATATTCAGAAGTCCCCCACCTTCTGATGAGGTTCCAAATTCTAGCGGGAAATTACGGGAAGGACGTATATGTAGCTCTAAGCGACACATCCAGTGACGCGAGCTGACCTCTCCTGGCAAACAATCCTTGTGTAGATCTGCCACAAAACATAAATAACTTTCATGATAATTTACAGTAAAAGTAAAAAGTTTAATATATTTAATATTAAATAAAAATCATAAGCACTTCCAAACACTGTTATCAAGGTTGTCCTAAAAACCCTGACCTATAGAGTTTCCTTCTTTAAATGTTGATCATAGACATATAGAATAAATTACATAGTTATTTTATGTTATCAAATAAAATTTTCTGAATATTAAATGTAAATAAATAGAAACATGTATTTTTTATAGAGCCCCCTTTCTTCTAAGAAGGCTTACAGATATGTTTAATCAAAGTTGGTGAGGGGGCAATAAGCTTTGCTATATCAATAATAGCAAAAATATAATTATTAAAACTATTCTAACAAAACAAATTAACCATTAATTTTAATCAATGTTATAAATAGCCAATATTTTATATTTTAAGAAATAAGTTTTAAATCATTTTTAAAAAGTTTCCTGTAAAAAGGTGTTTTTAGCATTTAGAAATGAAAATTTGTTTGAAAAGTTACAATTACACAAACATTTAATTTGAAGAGTTTATTTTAAGTTGTTTTTATTAGTTGTTGATTTATTAATACCATGACTTAATTAAAAAAAGCATTTTTAAAATAAGAGTATTCATGCTAAAAATGAATATTTCAAAAAACAAAAATATGTATACATAAATATATACTGATAAATCATTCATTATTCTAATAATTTAAAACCGAAAAGCTAACAAGATGAATCAGAATGAATTATGATGAATCAAAATAAGATCTTGCACTTATAAAAAGAAAGCCAGTAAACATAAGCCATGGTTGGTAAGGAATAAACTGAAGGTCAGAATTTATTACAGAGAATGTGCATGTTAAAACGGTGTGATAGGATACTCTTTTTTAGGGTGGTCTTGGTAGGTGAGAGATGGTACTTAAAATTTTTGCAATTGCTACAATTTGTTGCGGAATGACTAGTTCTGGTCCTTGTCATAAAAATACAAACAAATTGAACATTCAGTTTGTTAAATTAGTAAATAATTAATTAAACTTGGTAAATTAATAATTCATTAATTAAACTATTTCTCTATTTTATTATGTTCAGGAGAATTTTTAAATCTCGTGCATTTTTAAAGTCTCCCCTTTTAAAGGTGAGAAGGTGTAAAGGCAAACACTCCCCCCCCATTCTTAAAAAAAAATGTGATAAATTTCAGTTAATTAAATGCACATGGCTCTAACCTACTAAATATTTTGATTTTAATTTGTATATGTTTTAATGTCATTTATATAATTTTAATTTATTACTGTTTAGATCACATAAAACTAGGAAATAAAAATGAGTTAAATACTCTAGCGGAGAAAAATCAAATGATTACGAGTTTAAATTTCATTCAAATTTAAATAAATCGTTTGAAATCAATTGCGCTTTAACGCTACAAATACCCTTTTAAATAATTTTGAATATTTTGTTTTAAAAAAATCTCAATACAATGATTGTATCTTTCTCAACAGAATAATTGATATAAAAATTTATTTTTTAAACTGTGATAAAATATATTTATTACCGCACAGCTTTTAAATGTTTTTCTGGATATAATATTCTTGAATGTAAAATCAGTGCAGTACGAACCTCAATCTAAAAAAAAACCTGTTTGTTCATGTTGCCTTAGGCGTCCCGTACGCTATCTCCCATAGTCCCCATTGTCCAGGGAATCTCCCCTATTTCTTTCTTGGAAGAGACACGTCTTTCATGACCTTGACAAGTAGCTTGACTAGCTAAAAGCAATTAATTCCTTTTTATTTAATGTTGTAAATTTCCCTGATTAATATGAAGATATATGTTCTCAAAATATAAAAAGTGGCTCCTTTACTTCAAAAACAAAAGAATTTTGGTGCAGGCCAATATTTGATTAAATACCATTATCGTATTGACTACAAAACAAAATAAGTTCATGTCAATATTTAAATAAAAATTATTATTCTGAAGGGGGGGGGGGATATTCTTTTTTTTCTGGTTCGCGTTTTTTCCGTTTGCGTTTTTACCGTTCGCGTTTTTTCCGTTCGCGTTTTTTCCTACATTCGAAGTCCTGAAACAGTTTTCTTTGCGTTGGGAGTTAAAATGGCAAATAAACGTTATGATTTAACCAAAAAAGAATTTGGATAATGTCATGAATATGCTACTTCGTGATGATGGCGAAATTGAGTCCGATGATGAAACTGACATTTTTGATAATGTACCAGGGAGAAGTGAAGATTCTGAAACAGAGCAGAGTCATGTTGATTCCAAGGATGATATAAATGATAATGCTGATTGTTTGGTTGCAAAGAAAAAAGTAAAGGGGAAAGTAGTCTTCTTGGGAATGGAGGTGTGGCGTTGCATTTCAGAGCCCGCTCCAAGGCAAGCGCTGGTCGAAAAAGCGCACTCCAAGTCGATTTTACGAACCGAAGATCCTCCGTACCAGCTGGCGCAGGCGCAGACTCGATGGAGAAAAAAGAGCAGCTTTGCTCCTCTGAATGCAAGTCAGTTTCGATGGCTCGCCCGTGAATGCCGTTTGGGGCATCCCTCCTCACTACAAAAGCGCTGAATGTTTTATATTTTAATCTTTCTGTTGATACGCCTTCTGTTGATTTTAGTTAATAAATGTTATTGTCTTTTCTACTGTTAAACGTTCTTGTTTTATCACACCAACAAGTAACACTGGTGACCCGGAAAAAAGTTTCAAAGAAAGTCAACCTAAAGCTTTTACTCAAGATGACGAATACCAGATCTGAAGAGGCTGACAAAAAAGCGAGTACTACTCTGAATGGAGTCTCTGTCATGGTGCTGCCCTTTTGGAAGGAGAATCCAGCTGTGTGGTTCCGTCAAATTGAAAGCCAGTTCATAACTTCTGGTGTAACATCAAGTAAAACGAAATATCATATTGTGATCGGAAACATCGAAACAGAAGTTCTATCTCAGGTTAGTGATATAATTGATTCTCCTCCTGATGATAATGCATATAGTGTACTTAAAAAACGCCTGATAGCTATTTTTTCTGATTCTGAGGAACGTAGGTTAAGAAAACTTTTGCAAGATGTAAATTTAGGAGACAAGCGTCCCTCCCTCCTCCTCCGCGAAATGCAGGAGTTAGCGGGAACGAATGTTGGTCAGGGATTGCTTAAATCCTTATGGTTGCAGCGTTTACCTACACAAATACAAGCTATTTTGGCTGCTTCAGAGGATGAATTAAATAAATTAGCTGTAATGGCTGATAAAATTGCTGACGTAACGAATTTGTCACCTTTGAATAGCACAGAGTTAAGTTCAAAACCGGAGAAGTTAGAAGTTACAAATAAAGCGCTAAACGATTTGCAAATACAGATTAACGAATTAAATACGAGAGTTGATAAACTTTTTACTCTGTATTCTCGAAATAGATCAGTTTCTCGAAAACGTAATAATTCTACCCGTCGTTCTGACAGTGAGGGGAGGTCTTGCTGGTATCATTTTAAGTTTGGTAAAAAGGCAACTAAATGCAAGAAACCTTGCTCTTTTTCGTCGGAAAACTAAATAGCCAGGCATTTTCAGCGACGAATGTTGAGGCTTTAAAAAATTGTCGCTTAATAGTACGCGAAAGAAATTTGGGCATAGACCTACTAGTTGACACCGGAGCGGATTTAAGTGTTATTCCACCTACACCTGATGAGCACTTTTATAATTCAAAGTCTCTTTTAAATTTGTTAGCTGCAAATGGTACTAAAATTAATGTATTTGGAAAAAAGATATTGAATTTCGTAAGATTTGAAAGATATTGAATTCGTAGAATTTTTCCTTGGACATTCACAATTGCCGATGTATCTCGACCTATACTCGGTGCAGATTTCTTGCATAATTTTGGAATAGTCGTCGATTTAAAGTCTAAAAAATTGATTGACAGCTTGACTAGCGTTTCTTCTCGAGGTAAAATTTCACAAGTACTGTGTCAAAGAATAACCCTCGTTCATCCGTCTGAAAGATTCGATATGTTATTAAAACAATACAGTTCTTTATTTGATGATAATTTTGAAACGTCTGATAAGTCAAATGTCTGCCATATAATAGAAACCAAAGGCCCACCGGTTGCGGCTAAAGCTAGACGTCTGTCACCAGACAAATTAGCAGCAGCTAAAGCAGAATTTTCATACTTAGTACAAAAAGGAATTTGTAGCGTTTCGAAAAGTTGTTGGAGTAGTCCACTGCACATGGTTAAAAAATCCGACGGTACATGGCGTCCATGTGGCGATTATCGTGCTTTAAACGCAATTACAGTTCCTGATAATTATCCAATACGACATATTTATGATTTCACATATAATTTATACGGAAAGAAAGTTTTTAGCACATTAGATTTACGAAAAGCATATCATCAAGTTCCAATGAATAAAGAAGACATACCAAAGACCGCTATTATTACGCCATTCGGCTTATTCCAATATAATTTTATGACTTTTGGATTGCGAAATGCGGCCCAAACCATGCAACGTCTTCTGGATCAAGTTTTGGAAGGATTAGACTTTTGCTTTGTTTACATAGATGATCTGCTAATAGCTTCTAATGACCTAAATGAACATCTACTTCACCTAACAGAAGTCTTTTCTCGCTTAAAAGAACACAAATTAAAAGTTAATTTGCCAAAGTGCACATTTGCAGCAGAACAAGTAAAATTTTTGGGACACATGATCGATAAAACAGGTATAAACCCTTTACCCGACAGAGTAAAAGCAATCGAGGAGTTTCCAAAGCCAAATACTGTCGTTGAACTTCGACGTTTTTTGGGTATTTTAAATTTCTATAGAAGATTTTTACCCCATTCAGCTGAAACACAACTCCCATTGCATGCAATGTTGGGACCTGGTAAAAAGAATGATAAATCAGTATTGAATTGGTCAGAAGAATCTGAGAGATCCTTTGAAAATTGCAAGAGAGTATTGAAAGAGATAACGTCCTTAAAACATCCAAATTTAAAAGCTCAAATTGCAATAATGTGTGATGCGTCAGACAAGGCCATAGGCGCTTGCATCCAGCAACATAACAAAGATGGATGGGAACCTCTGGGATTTTTCTCAAGGAAATTAAGCTCTACTGAAATGAAATACAGCACTTACGATCGTGAACTTTTAGCAATTTTTGCTGCAATTAAATATTTTCGTTATCTTTCGGAAGGAACTAACTTCATAATTTTTACTGATCATAAGCCTTTAATTAAAGCATTTTCACAAAAATATGATAAACTTTCTCCACGACAAATCAATCAGCTTAATTTCATTGCAGAATTTAGCACTGATGTTCGTTATATGGCTAGTTCAAAAAATACAGTAGCCGATGCCTTATCAAGGATTTACGAAGTGCAGTTTCCGGAGCCTTTGGACTTTCCAGCTATAGCGCGGGCCCAAGAATCCGATGAACAACTTAAAGAACTCTTGTCAAATCCTAATACCGTTTTTAAGTTACAGAAACTACCTATTCCGAATTCTGATTACTCTCTATATTGTGATACATCTACAGCTACGATTCACCCTTATATTCCGGAAGAATTTCGAATACAAGTGTTTAATACAATGCATTGTCTTGCTCATCCTGGTATTAAAGCAACAGTGAAATTGATCACGGATCGCTTCGTATGGCCAGGCATAAAAAAGCAAACTGCGCAGTTATCGCGAACCTGTATTCCCTGTCAGAAAGCCAAAGTTTCTCGGCATGTACATTCTCCTTTCGGTGAATTTAAAGTTCCAAGTCAGCGTTTTTCGCATATAAATATTGACCTGATTGGACCTTTACCATCTTCGCACGGTATGTCATACTGCTTAACGTGCATAGATAGGTTTACAAGATGGCCAGCCCCTCAGGGGAAAAACCTACTTTAGGTTTTTACGGGTGTCGCAATCCCGGGGCCCCAGCGGTCTTTCACTTATCTTTGTTCTACCCTCCTTCTCTTAGCTATCTCCTTCCTTTTCCCCCTCAGTGTAGTTTCCTCTGTGGAGGTGAGGGCCCCACTTTAGAAGCTGCGGTCGCCCTGTGCCATCAGCTTCTATTGGCGGAAAACTACCCACGTGTTTGCCGTGCGTGGAGACCCGTGTCCCCGGAAATGGGGATCCTGGTAATTGAGGGGATTTTCTCCAACACATTGCTTTGGCCTCGGCTTCGGGTAAACGGGAGGTGCACAGCGTTCCCCTGTGTATCAACCGGCTGGTGGTACTGATTTTGGTCAACTGCCTGGGATCAAGCAAACGAACATCTACTGGGCACGTCGTTAAGGGTGGACGCTGCCTAAGGGATGTATTGTGCGCGTATAGACCCGGCTAGCACTGGTGCACGCTAGTGCATCCCCTTGTTGGGCTCCGTGATGGGTGGTGCGGTCGGGTCCGAAACTCCCAATCCCCAATATGGATACGACATTTTCTTTGTCAAACGTCAACGCTCCGAACTCTCTTACTCAGGGAGGTATTAATGCAAAATTTTTCGTTATCAAATGTCAGGAAGGAAACTTTAGTCAAACATCCCCATTTCTAATTCACAAGTCAATAATTGCTAATGTTGGAGAAGTTTCTAAAATTAAAAAAATACGATCAGGAGACATCTTAATAGAAGTAACTAATAGCAAACAGGCAACCAACATCATGAAATTAAAAACTATTGGCCAAAAATCTGTTACTGTGTCCCCTCAGGGGGAAGACCTACTTTAGGTCTTTACGGGTGTCGCAATCCCGGGGCCCCAGCGATCTTTCGCTTTTCTTTGTTCTACCCTCCTCTCCTCTTAGCTGTATCCTTCCTTTTTCCCCCTCAGTGTAGTTTCCTCTTTGGAGGTGAGGGCCCCCCTTTAGAAGCTGCAGCCGCCCTGTGCTGTCAGCTTCTATTGGCGGAAAACTACCCACGTGTTTGCCGTGCGTGGAGACCCGTGTCCCCGGAAATGGGGATCCTGGTAATTGAGGGGTCTTTTCTCCAACACATTGCTTTGGCCTCGGCTTCGGGTAAACGGGAGGTACACAGCGTTCCCCTGTGTATCAATCGGCTGGTGGTACTGATTTCGATCAACTGCTAGGGATCAAGCAATCGGACATCTACTGGGCACGTCGTTAAGGGTGGATGCTGCCTAAGGGATGTACTGTGAGCGTATAGACCCGACTAGCACTGGTGTGCAATTGCACATCCCCTCGTTGGGCTCCGTGGTGGGTGGTGCGGTCGGGTCCGAATTTCAATCTTCCCCAACATGGATACGAAAAATTCTTCGTCTATCGTCAATGCTCCGCTGTCAACTTGTAATGAAAACATCGATTCACAATTAGCACACATGAACGCTCGATTCTTCATCGTTCACTACGTTGAAGGTAATTTTAATGAAACATCCCCTTTTTTAATACATAAATGTATCACCGACAATGTAGGAGAAGTAAAAAAAGTAAAAAAATTAAGATCTGGAGACCTGTTAGTAGAAGTATCAAACAATAGACAAGCTTCCAAAATAATGAAAATTAAAAACTTCGGCCTAAAAACTGTTACAGTGACCCCTCATACATCCTTAAACATCTCACGAGGGGTCGTATCGGAACCCGAACTTTTACACTGCTCTGAAGCTGAAATATTAGAAAACCTAACAGATGACAAAGTAAGTGCCGTTCGTCGAATCACTATTCGACGCAATAATCAAATAATCAAAACTAAACATATTATCTTAACTTTTCAGTCACCCACTATTCCATCTCATATTAAAGCCGGCTATTTATTATGCCCCGTGAGACCATATGTACCAAATCCAATCCGTTGCTTCCAGTGTCAAAAGTTCGGCCATACTAAAACCTCCTGTCGTGGGTCACCTGCCTGTGCTCGCTGTGGTGCTTCTGACCACGACAGTGAGTCCTGCTCTGCAACTCCAAAATGTGTAAACTGTAAAGAGGAACATCCTTCATACTCCAGATCTTGCCCGAAATGGGCGTTTGAAAAAGAAATTCAGTCCCTACGTGCCTCTCAAAGACTCTCATATCCGGAAGCCCGTAAGATAATAGAAAGCCGGACACCAAAACCTGGTTTATCTTATGCAGCTGTAACAAAATCAACTAAAACAATAGCAACTCAAACCGAATTACCAAAATCTGTACCTGTCTCCTTTCCTTCTGCAACAGCCCAAATACCTAAACAATCCATCTCTAATCAAAATAAATCCTCCACGGCTCCACAAAAACATTTATCAAAGAAAAACTCTCAAAATGTTACCTCAACCCGACCACAAATAAAAAAGTCTTCGGTCTACAGATCAAAGTACAATAAACCCAAAATCAAACACGTTCCTCCACAACGCCCTATAGACGATACTATCCTACATTTGGACCCCTCTGACTCTGAAATGTCAGATCTTCCCATGGATGATGACGAGATCCCTAGCACCCCTCTCAAGCCTACGGGGGTTCGGAGCAAGATGAGCATCATCCCAAACACAACATGATAATGGCTCTGCTGCTGTCTTGGAACTGCCACGGTTTCCTTAATAAAAACGATGACCTCAAAACGCTGATTTATGATCATAACCCCGCTTGCTTTGCCCTTCAGGAAACCTTTCTCAAAACCAATAGACATACTAAAATCCATAATTACACCATCTTTCGCAAGGACTATGAGCTCAATGATAGGGCCACAGGTGGAGTTGCCCTATTAATTAACAATAGTTATCCTCACACTATGGTCAATCTTAACACAAATCTCCAAGCAGTTGCCACTCGTATTCAATTAAAACAACTCACAACTGTCTGCTGTATATACCTCCCTCCTAGTGAAGCCATAAGCCAAACATCCCTCAATAGTCTCATTCAGCAACTTCCTCCTCCTTTCATCCTCCTTGGTGACATGAATGCTCATAGTCCCTTGTGGGGTAGCAAGGACACCAACAATAGAGGCCTTCAAATCGAAGAACTTCTCTCTGACTTCTCCCTTTGCTGCATGAATAATGGTGACAATACTTACTTTCACTATCCAACTAAAACTTTCCATGCAATAGACCTTGCTATCTGTTCTCCATCACTTCTCCCAACATATAATTTTTCTGTATCCAGCGATCTCCACAACAGTGATCATTTTCCGATTCTTCTGTCACCTCTGTACCACAATCCCCAACATACTTCAGTACCTAGATACATTCATGATAAGGCAGATTGGTTCACCTTCACTTCCCTGTCTGCCATCACCTCTCATGTTGTTGAAGGCCCCATAGACGAGGTTGTACAAAACGTTACTTCAATCATTATCCAAGCCGCT
The DNA here is from genome assembly GCA_038373885.1 of Cheiracanthium punctorium. Taxonomy (NCBI): domain Eukaryota; kingdom Metazoa; phylum Arthropoda; class Arachnida; order Araneae; family Cheiracanthiidae; genus Cheiracanthium; species Cheiracanthium punctorium. Next base: position 47,386 of record JAWZYV010015261.1, read on the forward strand.
GATGCCAGTATACCTAAATCAGGCATCAGACCTCGACGCAATAAAAAACCGTGGTGGAATGAACAATGCACTCTTGCTAAAAAGAAGCAGCAGAAAGCCTGGAGCAAATTTCGGCGGTTCCCCACCACCGAAAACCTCACCCACTTTAAGCAAGCTAAAGCTTATGCACGTAGAGTCCGGCGTCAGTGTCAAAGAGAATCCTGGATCAAATATATCTCCAGCATTACAGCCTCTACTTCTAGTAAGGAACTATGGACGAAAACAAAAAGAGCCATGGGTATTTATACTAATCAGTCTATTTCCTGTCTATCCATAAATAACAGCATTATATCCGAAACAAAAGAAATCGCAAATAGTATTGGTGAATCTCTCTCTTCCATCTCATGCAGTACCTCCTACTCAAATTCTTTCCTTCCATATAAACAACAAGCAGAACGACAAAAAATAAATTTCAAAACCTCCTCACACTTCACATACAATAGCGACCTTACCATCCATGAACTCACCAAACACTTAAAACAGTCCTCAAACACATCCCCAGGTCCCGATGGTATTACTTATGAAATGCTGAAACACTTATCCCATGCATCTTTACTCAACCTTTTGAAATTGTACAATAGAATATGGAACGAACAAACCTTTCCCACCTCTTGGAGAAATGCAATAGTTATTCCCTTTCCTAAACCAGGAAAAGATACATCTAACCCTAATAACTACCGACCCATAGCCCTTACTAGTTGCTTATGTAAATTAATGGAGAAAATTATCAATACCCGGCTTGTTTACATTTTAGAAACAGGGAACCATATACATCCCTTCCAGAGTGGCTTCCGGAAGGGTAGATCCACCATAGATAACATATTAAAATTAGAGACCCAAATTCGTAATGCCTTCTTACGGAAGAACCACTTAGTCTCTGTGTTTTTTGATATTGAAAAGGCATATGACCGAACGTGGAGGTACGGGATCCTCTTGGATCTTCATAATATAGGACTTCGAGGCAACCTACCCACTTTTATAAAAAACTTTCTGTCACTTCGAAATTTCCGGGTCCGGATTAATGGCATGCTATCTAATAACTTTGTTCAAGAGGAGGGTGTTCCACAGGGCTCCGTTCTTAGTGTCACCCTCTTCTCAATAAAAATTAACAACATCCTGAAACAACTGCCCTCGACTGTCTATGGTAGTCTTTATGTAGACGACCTGCAAATCTCCTGTCAGGGAAAGGACATGCGCCTGATAGAACGCCAGCTTCAGAATGCCATCAACCGCATCTTAAAGTGGTGTGACAGAAATGGGTTTAAAATATCAGCAGAGAAAACAGTCTGTACCCATTTTTGCCGGAAGCGCGGGATCCACCCAGATCCGGAACTTTATCTGGACCATACCAATATTGCTGTCAAGGATTCTATCAAATTTTTAGGTTTAAATTTTGACAAGAAACTTACATTTGCTAAACATATCTCAGACATCCGCAATAAATGCGAGAAAAAACTTAACATTTTAAAGGTTTTAACCAATACCTCTTGGGGGGCAGACCGTGATGCGCTCTTGCGGATCTACCGTGCCGTCATCCGCTCCAAAATTGACTATGCAAGCTGCGTTTATGGATCGGCTTCTAAATCAGCACTAAAAAAACTTGACACTGTGCATCATACTGCACTACGCATATGCTCTGGAGCTTTTAGGACATCGCCTGTACATAGCCTTTACGTCACCTGTCATGAACCATCTCTCACTCTCATACGTCATAAATTATCATTAAATACCTATTATCGCATCCTTTCTCATTCTTCACATCCCTTAAAGGATTCTCTAATAGACACCCAATTGGACCAGTTTTATGAAAATCGCCCTTCCTGCACCCCCCCCTTCGGACTTAGAATCCGTAGGAGTGTAGTCGGTACCCAATTGGAGGATGTTAATGCATCTACTTGTTCATTTCATGAAGTGCCGCCATGGACTAAATTACAGATTTCCTACCTACAACCATTCGAAGGCTTCACAAAACCAAACACTGACCCCATAATATACCAACAGTTATTTCTAGACCATAAAAGCAAATATAGAAACTTCGACAAACTATATACTGACGGCTCAAAATCTCTTAATCACGTTGGCTTTGCTTATGTACATCGAAATCATTCTTACAACTACACCCTACCTTCATTTTGCTCCATATTTACAGCCGAATTAATATCTATTTATGAAAGCCTTCTTTACATCTCGAGAACAAATATCAAACATTTCATCATCTACTCTGACTCCTTAAGTGTATTAGAGAATCTGAAATCTGGCTCCCTCACTCATAGTTATATTTTAAAAGTCCTATGCATGCACAAGAGACTCATGAACCGTGGATACAACATCCTCTACTGCTGGGTACCTAGCCATATTGGGATTCCCGGAAACGAAAAAGCCGATTCTTTGGCAAGGCATTCTACCGTCCCATATAACCGTGATCTGCCCTATACTGACATAAAGTCTGGCATCTCTTCCCTAACAAAAGGCACTTGGAATGACATATGGGACTGTGAAACGCAAAACAAACTTCACTCTATCCGGCCAGCTCTCACCCACTGGTCCACTCAACCATACCGTAAACACGATGTCACTCTCACTCGTCTTCGGATTGGCCACACGAGGCTAACTCATAAGTACCTCCTTTTGGGTGAACCCCCTCCTGAATGCCCACATTGTCATACTCGTCTTAGCATACATCATCTTTTAACCTCTTGCTCTGCTTTTAATAGTTTTTACCAAATACTTTTTAACTGTTCTCATCCCAAACTGGACGATATTTTGGGTGAAACCCCCCATCGAAATTTGTTTGCATTTCTTAGACGTACCAAAATCTTTTATTCAATGTGAAGTGTCCAATTTTGTCTGACTGGTATCTGGATGGGAGGCCCCATCCAGATGCCTTTGTTTCAACTTTTATCCTCCATTAACGCCTTTTATCTACCTTCAACACTATCGACTTTTTACTTTGTTTCACTTTTCACCATTTAGTCTTTACATTTTAGCTTTTACTAAGTTTCGTGACACCTTTTACCTGAATACATCATTTATGGTTTTAACTCATTGTCTGGCGCAGTATGTCCTTTTTGGACCTTGTGCCATTAAACACAAACCAACCAACCAACCAACCAACTGTTACTGTGTCACCCCATAACACACTCAACTCATCAAGAGGCGTCATATCCGAACCTTACCTGTTAAACTGTTCTGAGGATGAAATTCTTGATAACCTAAAATCTCAAAATGTTTGTGCAGTTCGCAGAATCACTATAAAACGCATACATACGTATGAACAACTTGTAAATCGGGGGTACAGGGTCCTCCTCTGTTGGGTACCCAGCCACATCGGCATCTGTGGAAACGAGAAAGCGGACACACTAGCCAAGAATGCGACCCTCCCGTACACCGGCAATCTATCCTACGGTGACATAAGGTCTAGCATCTCCAGCATAGTAAAAGGCATATGGGTTAGAAATTGGGACAATGAAACGGGAAACAAACTGCATTCTGTCCACCCAGCTCTCACACATAGGTCGTCTCATCCCTATCGCAGACTAGATGTCATCTTAACACGTCGTTGCATTGGTCATACACGGCTCACTCATACGCACCTACTCCTGGGCGATCCTGCATCGGAATGTCCTCACTGTCATACTCACCTCCCCATTTGTCATCTTTTAACCTCGTGCACTGCTTTTAATAATTTTTACCAAATACTTTTTAACAGTTGTCATCCCAAACTTGACGAAATTTTCGGTGAAACCCCACATCGGAATCTGTTCGCCTTTCTTAGACGGACCAATATTTTTCATTCTGTGTGAAGTGTCCAACTCTGTCTGACGATCCTGGCGATCCTGCTCCGGAATGTCCTCACTGTCATACTCACCTCACCATTCGTCATCTTTTAACCTCGTGCACTGCTTTTAATAATTTTTACCAAATACTTTTTAACAGTTGTCATCCCAAACTTGACGAAATTTTCGGTGAAACCCCACATCGGAATCTGTTCGCCTTTCTTAGACGGACCAATATTTTTCATTCTGTGTGAAGTGTCCAACTCTGTCTGACTGGCATCTGGATGGGAGCCCCATCCAGATGTCTATTTTCCACTTTTTACCTACTTTGAACCATACCTTTTGGTTTTTACTTTTCACGTTTTTAGCTTTTACAGTTTATCTTTTACTAAGTTTTTATGGTACCTTTTACCTGACTACCTAATTATATGGCTCTAACCTTTTGTCTGGCGCAGTATGTCCTTTCTGGACCTTGTGCCACTAAAAACCAACTAACCAACCAACCTACAAGATGGCCAGAGGCTTTCCCACTTCCGGATATAAAAGCTGAAACAGTCATAAATGCATTGTACAGCGGTTGGATTGCGCGGTTTGGAATACCCGAGCGCATAACAACTGACAGAGGTACACAGTTTAGGGGTGAGGTACTACGATCACTAGCAAAGAATTTTGGAATAAATCTGTCACATACCACGGCATATCACCCACAGTCAAACGGGATTATTGAGCGCTGGCATAGAGTGCTAAAACAGTCCATAATGTGCCATACCTCCATTCATTGGACTGAAGTTTTACCCATGGTTCTTTTGGGATTACGCACGGTTTACAGAGAAGAAATAGAATCTTCACCAAGTGAACTAGTATATGGAGAAAATCTTAGACTACCAGGACAGTTTTTTGCAGCTACAACAGCTGATACACCTGATAGTAAATTTTTTGCTAGGTTAAATAGCCATATGCAACTTTTAAAACCAGTTCCTACTACTAGTCATAATTCAACAAAGATTTTTATTTTTAAAGATTTGCATACATGTTCACACATTTTCTCAGGGTAGATGCTGTCAAGCCATCTCTATGTACCCCGTATACAGGGCCTCACAAAGTACTTAAACGAGGTGATAAAACCTTCAATATCATTGTTAACGGCAAGGAAAGGACAGTGTCAATTGATCGTTTAAAACTTGCTCATATGCCCTCTACAAATCCTCTTCCATCCCCATCTTTTAAAGATGTTTCTCTGCCAGATCATACAACTGAAAAAGTACCATCAAATGATAAAACACTTCCCTCTACGGTCACTGAAACAATGCCGCCAGATGTTACAACACCCGTTTATCGAACCCGGTATGGACGTAAGGTCCAATTTACAAAAAAGTATCCTGAACTCTAAAATTCTTCCAGTCTTTCTCGTTTCAGATTTTTTTCCAGGAGGGGAGGTGGTGTGGCGTTGCATTTCAGAGCCCGCTCCAAGGCAAGTGCTGGTCGAAAAAGCGCACTCCAAGTCGATTTTACGAACCGAAGATCCTCCGTACCAGCTGGCGCAGGCGCAGACTCGATGGAGAAAAAAGAGCAGCTTTGCTCCTCTGAATGCAAGTCAGTTTCGATGGCTCGCCCGTGAATGCCGTTTGGGGCATCCCTCCTCACTACAAAAGTGCTGAATGTTTTATATTTTAATCTTTCTGTTGATACGCCTTCTGTTGATTTTAGTTAATAAATGTTATTGTCTGTTCTACTGTTAAACGTTCTTGTTTTATCACACCAACAAGTAACAGAGAAAAGCGCCTTTGACACAAAAAAGAAAAAGGGGTAAACAAAACATTTTAATTCATCTCCCTGGCACAAGAGGCTCCGCCAAAAACAGCGAAAATATTTTTGACTTTTGGAATTGTTTAATTGATGACTCCATGCTGATCGATATAGTAGCCTATACAAATGAGTATATTGCAACAAACCAAGACAAGTATTATCCGCCAATTATCCAATGCTTTGACATATTAAACGGCGATCAGAATCAGGATATGGTTTTTCGCAATCTATCCAAGAAGGACTGAAAAGTGTTACTGGCAGCCAAAACAAGGGAGCCCAGAACAATGGAGAAAAAGACAATGAAGTCAGTAGTAGTACTAGAAAAAGATGTGTCACATGTGCAGTAGATAAGCATACCAGACTGTTAAAGTATAATTGCTTAAAGTGCAAAAAATATTTGTGTTTGCAGCATGCTTCATTTATCTGTCTATCATGCAGCAAAAAATTTAGACAACTTAAAATAATAACGGAATGTCTTAGAATGTAACCGAATGGAACTTACTGCAGTTATAGTATTTTTTAATTAATTAATAATTGTAAAATATGTAATTTTATCAAAAATATACTGTGCTTTTTCCTTACATTTTGTATTGTAATAAAATGGAGAAAAAGTAATAAAATATGGCTCTTTATATAACATGTATCTGTAAGATACAGCGCACCCATCAACGTTATTTTTTAGGCGCACCTTCTTAAAGGTTAAATACAAAGACCGCAAGGCATTCTTAATAAAAAAGAGGCATCATTAGTAAATGTTAATAAAATACTGTAAAGTAGTAATAAAAAATAACTGTTATTTTAGAAGTTGCAATTTTATTTTCTTAGTTCTAAATTTAAAAAAATAAGTAATATATTTTAAATTTAATTTAAATCACATTTCTTTTAGTTAAAAAAATTATTTAAATTTTGAAAAATAATTTTTTCCTAAATAAAAATCACGATTTTCTTAACCTGATAAACATTTAAATTCAACTTATGCTTGTTAATGTGTAATTATTTTACATAATTTAACAATATATGTAAACGTACCTTATTGCATTGTCTTCATTAAAACAATATAAAGTTCGTTTTCTTATTTTCTTTCTTGAGTGAAAGAAAATTTAGTAGGTACTGCATCTTTTTAAAGTTGTTTGCAACATATAAATTTCTGATATTCAAAACAGTTGTCCTCAGAATGTTCAGAACATATTTTGGAGTATTTAGATGGTGCAAAGTTTCCTCTCTTATTACTGTGCAGCCATTGTTTCAAATTTTTATCAGCATGTAGAAAACCTTCCTTTCCTTTGAAATTCCTTTATTTATGCATTCCTCTTTTCCTTGGTGATTCAAGCAACCAAAAGCTACACAATTACAGGGCATTGCTGAATTTTAATCTCAAATGCACATAAACAATCTCGAGTGCTTTTAAGAACAAATAACTGTAAAAGTAAAGTCTATTTACACAGAACTATAAAAATGAGTATGAATTTCAGAAAGATTGAACTAAACTGAAGAACTTTTCCTGGTCTGAGAGTTCGTAGGAGCATTCCTGGCACCCAGCACAATGAGGATGGCATTTTTTCTCATTCTCCTATTGAGATACCATCCTGGAATGCCTATCACATAGCTACTTTGCAGTCCTTTAAAGGCTATAATAAAGAAAATACTGACGCTCATATTTATCAACAGCTCTTCCATCATCATAGGGACTTATACCAAAATTATGAAGACATATATACTGATGGTTCAAGTCTGCAAATCATGTAGGCTTTGCATATAGTAATCGTACCCAAACCT
>JAWZYV010015262.1:0-59770 GCA_038373885.1 Cheiracanthium punctorium
GTCAGTGCTGTTAAAAATAATCGTGACAAATTTTTTATGGGAAATGACGTGCTAAAAAGTAAAGGATTCTCGTGGAGCTATGTCACCCGCAACTATTTTTATAGAAATCAAATCTATTCTTCGTGACTGACAACAGTCAAAACGTCAGAGTTTGGTGTTCCCAGAGCGGGAACACTGCGCGTTAAAGGGTTAAACACTTTGAATTAGTACACTTTAAATTTACAGTAGGCCATGTATACAAAACCTTGTACATGATAAAACTTTCATCAAATTGCTGGTAATTTATCAAAGTTGTTTTAAAGTAATGACAGTATAACTCTAAATTCTTTCTTAATGCATACAGAATCACTTGGTATCTATATTGTTACGAATTTTCGGGGCAACCCGCTGCTCTGGGGCTTAAAATGGTTTAAAATTCGTATTCTACGCTTCAAATAGATAAATTTTGCTTTTTGTTGCATCAAAATCGGCCAATTAGAACCGGAGATACGGAGGTTTCGCTTTCCCATATGTTTTTCTATGGGCTTCTAGAAATCTCGAGAAATATTAGTCCTAGAGCTTAGATCTCTTCACTTTTGAGGACTTATTTTTGGCGCCAAATTTGGCGATATTTCGCCAAAAGTCGCCAAGCTTGGCGACTTTTTGGTCATTTGGCGCGATTTTCCCAATGGGGCCTGGAAGTTGTTTTTCCTGCATTAAAAACGCATAATAACCTAACATTTCTCTTCTATGACGTAATCAAAATTCACGCTTTATGTAGAACCCTCGAGAAATTGACTTTTCTGGAAACCTCTTGTACCTCCTGCGTCGGCTATTTATAGAAGCGGGCATCGCCCCGAAGCGAGTCAGTTGCGAGTTGAACATTCAATGTGTGAAGAGCTCTCAGTACGCTTGTTTTGTGTGAACTGATAGTGCTATAGAAGCTGTGTTTTAGCTTGCTTTGTGAAGCTGTTTTTAAAGTGCTGTGTGTAAATTCTTCATCGCTGAGTCTTGAGAGACTGTTAGTGTTATTTCTCGTATATTTTCACGGAATTTTTGCCTGTAAAAGTGACTTATTTTGTGTGAGAAATACAGCATTTGTGAGAGCTTCTGATCTAAGCGAACTGTTAAAAGCACGTTACTGCTAGATTGTGCTTGTGTATTGTGTACAGCTGATTGTTCTACGAAGTTCTAGAAGCAATAAAGTTTGTGTTCCATCCTGACAAGTGACTTTTTACTTGAACTTTTTTACACCAACTGGACTTTAGAACGACGAACCCCAGGAGTAGCAGAGTAATTCCGCAACATTTGGTGTCAGAATCGGGGTTCTAAAGAAAGAATTTAATTTTCCAGTTTATGGTTTTGACTAGACAAAAAATGGAAGAACAACTTCAAAAGCTCATGAATATGATGCAAGAAATGAAAGCCGGACAAGATGAGATGAAAGCCGGACAAGATGAGATAAAAGCTGTACAAGGCGAAATGAAATCCGGATTGGACGAGTTAAAGACAGCGCACAATGAAGTGAAAACCGGACTGGAGGAGTTAAGAGCCGCACACGACGATGTGAAGACCGGACTGGAAGAATTAAGAGCCGCACACGACGTGATGAAATCCGGACTGGAGCGGAAAATAGAAGCCGGACTGGAAGAAATGAAATCCGGACTGGAGGAAAAAATACAGACAAATCAAGAAAATATGGAGAAGAGAATGTCGATACTAGAAGAAAGCCAAGCAAGAAACTTGATAGAATTACGTGAAGAATTTAATAATAAAATCGAGGACAAACTGGATTGGAAAGAAAATATAGTTTCGAAAATACGGGAAGAATGTGAAGCTAAAATGGAAGAAAAATTGGACTCTCTCGTCAAGCTGGGAAAGTTACCGGAAAACATCAGACTGTCGTCACGCCACCCAGCAGTGAAACTAACGCCTTATGACGGAAAGACTCCCTGGGAGGCTTACAAGACCCAATTTTCAATCGTCGCCAGAGCCAATGGTTGGAGCGAGTCCGAGAAAGCTAATCAACTGGCCGCTTCCCTTAGCGGAGATGCAATTAATGTATTGCAAACTATCGGAGCGACGAAGATAGGAGATTTTGACGCCCTTGCCAGTGCCTTGGAGATGAAATTCGGAGAGAAGTGCCAGAAAGAATATAGTAGAATCCAACTTAAGTCAAGGATGCAGAGATCTGGCGAGACCCTTCAAGAGCTGGCTTCGGACATAGATAGGCTGTGTCATCTAGCCTACATGGACCACCTTGATAATGTCCGAGAAGAAATGGCGGTGCGTCATTTTATTGAAGCCATCCGTGATCCAGAAACCCAAAAGGCACTCATGTTGGAGGATTATCAGGATTTGAAATCTGCTCTCGTCTTCGCAATGAAGCTAGAAGCAGCTCAGCGGGCCGTCAGGAAAGATCGGCATGCTGTTAGAGCTGTCACGGTCCAAGAGGCAGCTGACAAAGACACAGAGAGCGTCGAGAACAGGTTGAAGAGAATTGAAGATCTCATAGAACGAAAATTAAGATCCGATAGAACGAGAGATGGCCGAAAGAAAGTGAAATGCTGGAAGTGTGGCGTCGAAGGCCATGTACAAAAGCATTGTGGTCGAAAGTCTTATGACCAGCAAGAGAAATCTAAGAACATGAAAGAGGGAAACTAGGAGGTGGCCATCTCGCGGGGCGGAGGTTGCCATATAGTCAAAAGCCCCACCTAAAAGTCTTGCAGATTTCATCAGTGAATGGTGGCAGTAATGGACTCTTCGTACAGGGATACGTTAATGGTTCCCCATGCCACATGGTGATTGATACTGGAGCGAACGTAACCATCATAAGGACGGATCTGGCCAAGAAATTAAATTTGAAGATTATCTGGACTCCGTCCTCGCTGACCCTCCAGACTGTGACAGGTGACAAGATCGAAGTGGGCGGAAAAGCGCAAGTAGAAATCACGTTTGGAAATGCCAGATACGACCATGTGGTATATGTCGCCAATATTACAGACTCTTTTATTCTCGGACTCGACTTTTTAAAATCGCACAAATTTAATTTGGACTTTAAGAATAATGAGCTTCGTTCAGACTCAGAAGAAATAGCTGCGTTCGATATTAGAAATGAAACTGTTTTGCCTGTTCAGCAAATAATAGCCCAGACTGATATCACTCTACCTCCCAGAACTGATTCAATAATTTCTGGAACAGTAAAAGAAAGCAATAAATTCCGTTTTGGATTAATCGAACACCCAAACAATAGTGATTCCGTCAGAGGAGTACTTGTGGGAGCAACACTTGTGGACTTGTCGAGAACAGAAATTCCAGTTAGAGTAGTAAATGTGACGGACAAGTCAAAGGTGATAAAGAAAAATGAAGTGTTGGCGACATGCACTCCTGTTACCTGCATTAATAAGAACATCAGCCAAACGACAGCTAAATCTTCCGAGTGCCTGACGAAGGAATTAATACAAGACGTGGAGTTAACGGCAGAACAGAGAAGCGCTGCGGAGAAAGTAATAGCTGAATTTGAAGACCTCTTCTCCCGAACTTCGGGTGACTTTGGCCGTACGAGCTTAACTCAACATAGGATAGATACAGGCAGCCATTCTCCCATCAAGCAACATCCTAGGCGGCTGCCGTTTGCTAAGCAAGAAGAGGTGAGCAGACTTTTAGAGGAGATGCAGCGTGATGACGTCATCGAGCCATCGACTAGTCCGTGGGCCTCGCCGATTGTTTTGGTCCGAAAGAAAGATGGTTCCACCCGGTTCTGCGTTGACTATAGACGTCTGAATGACATTACCAAGAAAGACAGCTACCCTCTTCCCAGGATAGACGACACATTGGACACTTTATCGGGAAATGAATGGTTCTCCACTCTGGATCTCAAGAGTGGCTACTGGCAAGTAGAAATCCATCCCGATGACCGTGAAAAGACTGCGTTCACCACGGGACAAGGATTGTGGCAGTTCAAAGTTATGCCTTTTGGACTCTGCAACGCACCGGCTACATTCGAGCGTCTAATGGAGACAGTGTTGAGAGGACTTTCCTACGAAGCATGTCTCGTTTATTTGGACGATATCATCATCGTCGGAAGGACTTTCGAAGAGCATCTCGAGAACATTCGAAAGGTACTGCAGAAATTAAAAGAGGCAAACTTGAAACTAAGTCCATCGAAGTGCAACTTGTTCCGTCGGGAAGTACGTTACCTCGGGCACATAATATCCGCCCACGGAGTCCGAACCGATCCCGAAAAGACGTCCGCAGTCCAGAACTGGAGTCGTCCCGAGAATATCCATGACTTAAGAAGTTTTCTCGGTCTGTGTACTTACTATCGAAAATTCGTGAAGGGCTTTTCTCAAATTGCAAGACCTCTTCACAAATTGACCGAGACTGGACAGAAATTTCTATGGACTGAGGAATGTGAGGACGCATTCAACGAACTGAAGACGGCTTTAACATCTTCGCCGATCCTGTCGTATCCTCACCCTGACAAGCCATTTATCCTGGACACAGACGCAAGTAAGGAGAGTGTTGGAGCAGTTTTGTCCCAGGAGATAGATGGCCAAGAACACGTCATTGCTTACTGGAGCAAATGCCTTTCAAAGGCAGAACGTAACTATTGTGTTACGAGAAAGGAACTTCTTGCTATCATTAAAGCCGTGGAGCACTTCCATCATTACCTGTACGGCCGAAAGTTCCTGCTCCGAACGGACCATGCCTCTTTAACCTGGCTTCTAAATTTCAAGAATCCAGAGGGCCAAATAGCCAGGTGGATACAGCGATTACAAGAATATGACATCGAGATACGTCATCGGAAAGGGTCATCTCATGGAAATGCAGATGCTTTGTCGAGAAGGCCCTGCATAGACAGTTGTCGCTATTGCTCCAGGGCAGAGAAAAATTACCATCTGAAACATCCCGTTGTCCGCCAAGTTACATCATCGGCACCATCTCAAGATCCCTGGAGTGACGAAAATGTTCGGGCGGACCAATTAGCAGACAGCGACATCAAACCTATTGTGGAATTTATGGAAAAATCCAGCGCTAAGCCCAGTTGGCAAGAAATATCATCTTACAGTCCGGCAACAAAACAGTACTGGGCTTTATGGGATTCGCTTCGCCTGAGGAATGGAGTCCTGTATCGTAAATGGGAGTCGGACGACGGCAAGATGCTCCGATGGCAGTTAGTACTCCCTCGTTCGAGGATTCCGAAGGTTCTAGAAGAACTTCATAATGGCTTAACTGGAGGCCATTTTGGCGTAATGAAGACCCTGCAGAAAGTTCGCGAGCGCTTCTACTGGGTTAGGGCTCGAGGCGACGTCGAAAAGTGGTGTCAAGCTTGTGACGCCTGTGCCGCCCGTAAAGGCCCGAAGAAACGAAGCCGTGGAAGACTACATCGTTATAATGTAGGAGCGCCTTTTGAGAGGATTGCCCTCGACATCCTGGGACCTCTTCCGCGAACTTCGGATGGCAACAAATACATCCTAGTTGTCATTGACTACTTTTCTAAATGGCCCGAAGCGTTTCCTATTCCCGATCAAGAAGCTACGACCGTAGCAGAGGTACTGGTGCAAGAATGGATTTCCAGATATGGAACCCCTCTGCAACTTCATTCCGACCAAGGAACGAACTTTACCTCTGCAGTCTTTAAAGGACTATGCCAACTTCTCGGAATGGACAAAACCCAGACTACGCCTTTACACCCACAATCCGACGGCATGGTGGAGAGGTTCAATCGCACAATTTTAAACAACCTCTCGCTTCTGGTATCTAGGAATCAAGAGGACTGGGACAAGAAACTCCCCCTCTTCCTGCTGGCCTATAGGAGCGCCGTCCATGAGACTACCGGCTTCACACCTTCCCAGATGCTGTTCGGCAGAGATCTTCGTCTTCCCGCCGATCTAGTGTTCGGCCGCCCTCCAGATGCGCCTTCATCGCCAGAGGAGTACGTGGAAAACCTTCGGGCACGGTTTGAAGATGTGCATCATTTTGCTCGGGAGCGGATCAACCTGAACACGGAAAAGATGAAGACTCGCTACGACACGAAGGCTACGGGACACGAGTTCAACGCAGGTGACAAAGTTTGGCTATGGAATCCTACTCGACGGAAAGGCCTGTCTCCCAAGCTGCAATCGCCGTGGGACGGTCCTTACACAGTCCTAAACCGGCTGAATGACGTCATCGTACGGATTCGTAAGTCACCAAACTCGAAGCCAAGAGTTGTACATTACGATCGGCTAGCCATCTACCGCGGTTGTAATTAGTTAGCTCAGACCATGGTCACTATGGCGTAATTCCTCCTTTCTTTCAACTCTCATTCCTTTCCTGTCTTTCTCTTCTCTTCCTCTTTCTTCAACTCTCTTTCTCTCACTACTTACGCCATGTTTAGTGTACATATTTGTAATATATTGGTTTTTATTAATGTGTATTTGTTTATTACATTGATTACTTATTACGTGTAATTGTTTATTATGTATATTATTTATTTATTAGAGTGCATTTGCTTACTGTGTTTATTGATTATTTGCTTAAATTATGTTGTTAAGATCTTGTTAAAGGTTGGACACTGTAGTATTTGTGTGACCTCCTAACTGGGGATTGTACTGCCCGGGACGTGCAGTCCTTGGGAAGGGGGCAATGTTACGAATTTTCGGGGCAACCCGCTGCTCTGGGGCTTAAAATGGTTTAAAATTCGTATTCTACGCTTCAAATAGATAAATTTTGCTTTTTGTTGCATCAAAATCGGCCAATTAGAACCGGAGATACGGAGGTTTCGCTTTCCCATATGTTTTTCTATGGGCTTCTAGAAATCTCGAGAAATATTAGTCCTAGAGCTTAGATCTCTTCACTTTTGAGGACTTATTTTTGGCGCCAAATTTGGCGATATTTCGCCAAAAGTCGCCAAGCTTGGCGACTTTTTGGTCATTTGGCGCGATTTTCCCAATGGGGCCTGGAAGTTGTTTTTCCTGCATTAAAAACGCATAATAACCTAACATTTCTCTTCTATGACGTAATCAAAATTCACGCTTTATGTAGAACCCTCGAGAAATTGACTTTTCTGGAAACCTCTTGTACCTCCTGCGTCGGCTATTTATAGAAGCGGGCATCGCCCCGAAGTCAGTCAGTGCGAGTTGAACGCTCGATGTGTGAAGAGCTCTCAGTACGCTTGTTTTGTGTGAACTGATAGTGCTATAGAAGCTGTGTTTTAGCTTGCTTTGTGAAGCTGTTTTTAAAGTGCTGTGTGTAAATTCTTCATTGCTGTGTCTTAAGGGATAGTGTACTATATCCCTTGAATATTTCCACGGAATTTTTGCCTGTGAAAGTGACTTATTTTGTGTGAGAAATACAGCATTTGTGAGAGCTTCTGATCCAAGCGGATTGTTAAAAGCACGTTACTGCTAGATTGTGCTTGTGAATTGTGTACAGCTGATTGTTCTACGAAGTTCTATAAGCAATAAAGTTTGTGTTCCATCCTGACAAGTGACTTTTTACTTGAACTTTTTACACCAACAGGACTTTAGAATGACGAACCCCAGGAGTAGCAGAGTAATTCCGCAACAATATTTTCGAGGCGGCCCTTTGAGGCGGTGGCCGGACCCACTGATGTTTTTTTGGGATCTCGCAGAGGGGCCCGCGTTAGCATATTTTCGAGGGGACCCCCTTGAGTCGGTGGCCGGACCCACTGATGTTTTTTCTGGATCTCGCAGAGGGACCCGCGTTAGGATATTTTCGAGGGTCCCCGTTGAGGCGGTGGCCGGACCCACTGATGTTTATTTTGGGTCTCGCAGAGGGGCCCGCGTTAGCATATTTTCGAGGCGGCCCTTTGAGGCGGTGGCCGGACCCACTGATGTTTTTTTTGGGTCTCGCAGAGGGGCCCGCGTTAGCATATTTTCGAGGGGGCCCTTTTGAGGCGGTGGCTGGACCCACTGATGTTTTTTTTGGGTCTCGCAGAGGGGCCCGCGTTAGCATATTTTCGAGGCGGCCCTTTGAGGCGGTGGCCGGACCCACTGATGTTTTTTTTGGGATCTCGCAGAGGGGCCCGCGTTAGCATATTTTCGAGGGGCCCCTTGAGGCGGTGGCCGGACCCACTGATGTTTTTTTTTGGATCTCGCAGAGGGCCCGCGTTAGATATTTCGAGGGGGCCCCTTGAGGCGGTGGCCGGACCCACTGATGTTTTTTTTGGGTCTCGCAGAGGTGCCCGCGTTATCATATTTTCGAGGGGGCCCTTTTGAGGCGGTGGCCGGACCCACTGATGTTTTTTTTGGGGTCTCGCAGAGTGGCTCGCGCGCCCTCCGAGAAAAATGTTTTTACACTACATAAATGGGGCTTTTACCAATATTTAGCAGGCTTCTGGTTCCGCCCTTGGAGAACACATGTAAAGCTGACGTCATAAACTTGAAAATCGTCTGGATTTTTTATCACATGTTGGTCTGGAAAATCGTTTTTTTTTTTTTTTTTTAATATCAGAATCTGAGTGGCAATTCTGATAATTAAACGCGGTGCATTTGAAGTATAGAATTTTCATTTAGTGTTAATTGCATGAAGATTGAAGTTTGGTGTTCTTTGATTCTGAGTCGAATAAGTTTGTGTTGGATTTTCCTTGTGGTTTTGATTCCGTTTTACGGACCCTTTACCGTAAGTTAGTGAGCGTCTCGGGGAATTTCTTCGTTAGTATGTGTGTGGAATATAGAATGTGTTAGTCGATGTGTGGAATATAGAATGGGGGGGGGAAAGTGAGGTAAGTGCTTCTTTAATTGTACTTTTTCTAATGTTTTGTTGTGGATTTGACTGTTTTATATAGTGTCATTTACTTAGAATTTGTGTTTCTTTGTAAAATTTTAGTGGTATATAACTAGTGTTTATTCGTCACAAGACGGCGATAGCCGTTGGAGCTTGGCGGTCGCCAGGGAGGCTTGGCGCCAAGGTCTGTAGCGCTCGCACTTGGCGATCGCCAAGCTCCAGCGGCTATCGCCGTGTTTACATGAGGGGCACCGTCTTGTATGATTTTACCGTCGAATAGTCATTATATAGAACAAAAAAACTATTACAGGCAAATTAACTACAAGCTTATGATCAGCTGCAAAACTTTTTGAACAATTTTTAATTTCATCATGCAAAAGAAGCATCAAAAACATACTACAAGCGACTTAGCGAGTAATGTCATTTAGAATAATACTCTCTTAAAAACTCACCTTTTTACACTTATTTATTCTTCATCTTTCAACGAATAATTTCCGTATTCTATGGAAACGTAATATTTCCGTGAAATCTTCTACCTGAAAATCTGAAGAGGAGGAAAAATATTAGTTGAATCTGAAGAAGTTTTTTAAATTGACAGGATATAAAACACGAATTTATATGTATACTCTCTGTGTATTTAATTTTTGTTCACTTAAAATAAATAGCTTTATTCTATTGGCATTATTGTAGTTATGAAAAAATAACACTGTTGCCACTCAAGTTGTTAAATTAATTCTAAATTCAACGTTTAATGAGAGCAAAAATCCGGATAACTTTCAGAGGCATTTTCAAACGAGCTGTTTTAAACTTTTGGAGTATTCAGAACTTAAAAATTGCTAAAAATCGGGGAACGGTGGATTATCGGAATTTTAAGTTGCGCATTTCCCCCCCTCTATATTTTTATAATTTGTGCAAATTTGCTAGTCGATCGCTCCAATGGTGTAAATTTTATTAGGTTACTACATATGTCATTTTATCTCGCTTGAAGTAAAACGTTTTCATAAATTTCAAAAATGGTGAATATGCTTCAAATGTGACGTAGTTGAGACAGTTTTCAACTTTTCTATCCCGATAGAGTAATTCCTTGAAGGTAGAAATGGTAAAAGAAATATCAAAAATTAGAGAAAGGGTGGATTTTTAGGATTTTAAAGCGGCGTACATTTTCTATATTCTTTTATACATTTGTGAAAATTTTCACAAGACCATCGTAAAATTGGTATTGATTTTATTATATTTACTCTTTTTTTAGATTTTTCTATTTCTTGTAAGTAATAGAGGAAAAAAAGTTTTGTCTCTGAGTGGTACAACCGGAAGCATTCCAGATTCAGTGAGTCTCAGTTATCAACGTAACTGTATATTAGGATTAATCAGTATCCCTCTTTATCAAGCGAAATTTTAGGTACGGCGAAGAATTGCATGCTTAAAAGAACACACGAGCATCATTGTGCTTGAATTGTTTCATTACAACAGGAAGATGGTTTGAAATGGAAGCTAAACAAATACATTTTAATATATTATACAGATGATATTTATATTAGGCAAAATAAGTTTGCCATGAAGTTTGAAACTCTTCAACTGGAGTTTTAACATTAATCAGGTATCATACATCTCAATCGCTTTAAGGTGTAAGTCACCGAAATCGCGATTTAAATATTTATTTTCTCAAAGGAGAAGAATTTATGTAACGAGCATAATATCATCATCTGGAATTATGAAAAATGTCGGAAACATTTCACGACTAGCATTTGTACCACTAGTGAAATTACATTTTCTAAACATAAATGGATGTATACATGGATACATGTAACTGTGATTATGTACGAATTGGAAAACTTAACCAATTTATTGTGCATAGATAAAGTACCATTTTTTAAAGACTATGTCATTTTATCTCTCACCCCCTTCATTGAAAAATGTCCGAAAAATGCGTCCCAAAAAATACGACATAAAAATGCGACATAAAAGTATGCAACATAATTTTACATATATTTAAATACTGTTAGTTCACAACAGCTTTAATCTATTGTTACAATATTTCATAAGCTGTAGAATGTGCATCACATGTATTTGTCTATAAATAGGTTACAATCATAAAAATTTCAACAGCTTAAGAAAATTGTTGAGTATTGAATTGTTTATTTTTTTATTGTGCAATGTCTTATCCTCCTGAATTCTGTATCTCTCATTAAACAAATGACATAGTCAATTAATATCGTTTTAATATGGCAATAATGAAACTAAAAAATTAGGGGGGTTCAGGAGGGTCTCCTTTTGACGAGGCTCGAACAGTCGAGTTATTTTTCAGATTTTATATTTATTTTGTTTGATGACTGTTTTTAAGTTTTTTGTTTAAGATACTTTTTAGCTATAAAATAGGACATTATTTACTATCTATGTCTCAAGCAGAATGTACTAAAAATAATATGAACAATATATACAGAATAATTACATAATAAACATAAATTATGAAATATTGTGATAAATAAAAAATATACTATGATGTATTATCATAGAAATTGATAGTATAATATGAAACATGTAATACTATTATAAAGTACTTTGAAAAGTTTATGATAAATTACTTTTGTTATATGTATATAATGATAAAATACTATTTTTTAAGGATAACACTCAACAATTTAAAAAAAATTTTTTTTTTCACTGCAAAAACAGTTACTTTTGTCGTCACTGCTCAATACATAACAGTTCAAAACTTGTACAACCAATATTTAAAAACAAAGCTTACTTTGTCAGGCGCAAAATAAAAAATAAAATTTCATGATATATTTCTCAGTTTAAAAATACATTAATCTCATAATCCTCAGATGAAATTATATTAATGATTAACGGCATATTCAAGAAACGATCATCCCAGGAAACAAAACTGACAAGTTTCTCTTAAGATAATGGTTTATATTCCAATGTCTTTTATAACCATACACGACACGTTCTAATCTACCTCCGAATTTCACTTTGTCAGGAACTACTGGTAATAGCTCATGTCAGCAGACTATAAAATTTTGCGATGCAATCTTTGTACTTGTGAGTTTAAGTAAAGTTAATGAATACCTATCAAGCCTTGTTAAGTTAAACGCTGTTATTATCTTAAAAATTTGTGCTTTCCATCGTTGAACTTCAAGCTGACAAGGAGTGCATTCTTTTGAATTAAAACAAATTAAGGGATAACATGAAAAGATTAGTGCTACGCAAATGACAAAGGAACGTTAATGTATTGGAAGTGTTTGATAAATGTTGGATGTTTATTAAATATTACAAGGGCTTTCAGCAACAAATATGACTGATAATGAAACTAAAAAGAGAGATTATGCTAAATATACCGATTATAAAGCACAATCGGTTATAAACATGAGTATTATACAGATGTAGAGGAGAAAAAGCAGAAAATAACGTGGTCAATTTTTGTGCAGGGCTGGCTTATTAGGCATTATGTTCGGTTTGTCTGTCTGTCCGTCCGTCCGTGCACTAGCTGCCGTAAATACGTATCGGTCCCTTCGAAATTTATACAGTCAATGTCTTGTGTTGTGGGATAAGGCTAGTTATCTGCACGAGGTATCTAGGCCAGTGGGTGGGGAGCCCTCCGTGGGGGTCTTTTTAAGGGGTCGTAACCCGTATTTACACTAAGTTTCGGAGAAAACCACGGAAAACTCTGTACGGTTAGGTCGACGGACGCGCGATGGGACCCGAACCCGGGACCTTCACACTTCGACCGTCTACCATTTCCAGTGACATAACCACTGTGCCATGGTGAGGCGTTTTATACAGTCAAACCTCGTTTGTACATTACTCTTGTGGCCACTTAAAAATGACTCTCAAAGCGGACTGACTTCTTAAGAGCAGTTAGTATTAAATACAAAACGAAATTTTAAATCTTTATGTAATATAAGTTTCCCTAAAATTAACTTATAATTAAAAAATAAACATAAATTATAATAACATTATAATTTATGTAAATTAGTAGAAAAAGACTAAGTTAATAAAATGGATGACAAACTAAGGAAATTACAGGTAAAGACGCTACGTAAATCTCGTAATTTAATTTTACAGTCTGTCACATTTAATCTGCCATCGTACGGAAATCGAAGCGAAGAAGAGTGCTGGATGAATTTCTGAACTTTGTTGATAAGGCAACAATATTAGTAAGGAGAAATGCTGAGAGTCGTGCTCAGCAAACATTAAGTGCTTTTAGTGGAACAGACATTTCCTTGACAAAAGAATGGGACCGAGTGTGTACAATAGACCCCCTACAACGCGGGTTCGTATTAAACGGAATTGTTTAACACGGTGAAAAATTTACGATTATTTCCCAATAACACGCTAAAAAAGGGCTCGTACAAAACGGTAAATGAATGAGACGGAGGTTTCTGTATTGCCTGTTAACACTGCTCATATGTTTGTGTAATCTAAGCAGTGCCGGATTAAGGCATCGCGGGGCCTGTAGCAAATGTTACCAAGGGGCCCTATGTTCAGTAACGCACCCAAAAAGCTTTTAATTTTATTTTTAGCACTTGAGTACTATTTCGCTCGATCGCGGTTTTTCGTGTGGACACGATTTGTCTACGCGCCGTATCACTTATCAATTTTTGTGATTTAAGACAAGTTTTTAATGTTCTAGGCAAAATTTTGGGTGTTCTTGAGATTTGATGAGATCACTTTTAGT
Source organism: Cheiracanthium punctorium (assembly GCA_038373885.1). Classification (NCBI taxonomy): domain Eukaryota; kingdom Metazoa; phylum Arthropoda; class Arachnida; order Araneae; family Cheiracanthiidae; genus Cheiracanthium; species Cheiracanthium punctorium. Next base: position 13,391 of record JAWZYV010015262.1, read on the forward strand.
GTTTTTTTTTTCAATCACGGGATTTTTGTCTACGCTATTTGTGGACACGATTTTTCTTATAATGCCCCCCCCCCCCCGAAAAAAAGTAAATTTAAAAAATAATTAGTTTTTTTATAGTTCATTATTTATTAATATCAATTACGCTTTCGCATTTGACTAACTAAAGACTGCTTTCATTCAAATTATATTGTTTTTCTCTGTACATTATTCAGTATTTACAATGAGCGTTGGGTGTTATGGGAAGTCTGCACGATGGAGGTGCTTTGGATGTCGGACTTTTAAAGAGCATTTACCATGAGACCGTACAACTACTCAAAAAAAGTATTTGAGTAATCGCTATATTTTCTACTTCCCTTTTGTGGATAACTTTTTGTTAAAAAATAGAAATTTAAAAGAAATTTTAGAAATTTTAGATGTTGTGTCACATGATTCGTTTTTACAAAGAGCAAAATATTAAATATGAAACTGACGTGGGACTTGCACTCGGATCCTTTTTCGAAAGGCTATAAGTGAGTCCTAAGGCTAGTTTCAGTTTAATTTACGACGCAAAATCCCAATATGAAAATTTTGAAGGGCCGATTTAAAATAAGTTATTTAAATCAGGGGGTCACTCATAAATATCAATACCGATTTTTCCGCAATTTTAAAGGCCGTCATCCCCTGAAATATCAAACGATGTCAAGGACAGTCTCCCCCATCAGTTCTCATATCCATATCATGCCCAAGCCGAATCAGGTGTCTTTGCGCCATTTTAATTTAAATCCAGTTTTAAACAAAAAATTAAAGCCAATTCAAACGCCTTGCATCTACTATACCTCCATAAAAATTTATGTATATATATATATATATATATATATATATATAAATAATAAGTAAAACACAAAATATACTACAAATAAGACATTTCTCCTCGCATAAAAATATAACAGCTATTAGCAAGAATTAGAAACCAGATTTTGAAGCCAAATAAAGTGCAAGAATTATTGTGATAATATAATGGAACGGAAATTATAACCACTGTCACCATCGTCAGGGGCCACAAACAGTGGATTATAATTTAGAGCAAACCAAATAGTAGGGTTTCGGTTGTGTGGCATATCAGAAGAGATATTAACTCCACACATCTGGGCCCTACCCTACTATATAAAGGAAAGAAGAAATCAAAAAGATAACAAAAATTAGAAATAGGAATTATAATTTTACATACCAGACCTTGAGCACATGGAAATTTCATTTGAACAAGTGATATGTGTTGCCAATGCTAAGAATTGTAAAAAGTGAAAAATGGTGTTGCCACTAAATAAAAGTGTAAAAGTGGAAAGAAGAAGTATAGGAGTTGCCAAATACTAAAAGGTAATATTATTTAATTTTAAGAATATCCAGGTATATTAATATAAGAAATATATATTGAATAATAATAAATTAAAATGATTGAATAAAATAAATAGTATAGCATAATTAAATATAACATATTGTTTAAAAATATAATGATTATTATTATTGACAAAGTATGTATAATAAGTTATTGTATGACAGAAGATTAATCTAGTAAATAAGAAAAAAATAAAAAATAATGTTTGGGACAGAATAATCACAATATAGGAACCCCGTTTTTTTTTTTTTTTTTTTTTTTTTTTTTTTTTTTTTTTTTAAATCCCTCCAGATATATATATATGCATGCATATACACATCCAAGTTGTTTTTAAACATATTACTTTTTTATTTAAATGAGAAAATCTTCCTCCGCCCGACCCAACCATCCAATTACAACCTTAAAACCAAAACCCCACCCAACCTCCAGTAAATTAACAAAGACATTAGACACATCATTATCAAGAATTGTATGTAATAGATTTTAGGAACTTAGAGGGATAGTTGTATTGTCTAGCTGACAGAAATAGAGATTTAAAATTGGTGACTAAAATCTTCAGAACATAGAAACTTGATTCTACAGCAGTGATTATAGATGATATTGCGAAATACAGATTTATGTAAGCAGGAGGAAAAATGAGTAAAGCTATTTACTTTAAAGCTAAAATCTTTACGCTTATCATAGATATTGAAACTAATACTATTTCTAGGAGTGATGGAGATACTTAGATCTAGAAAACTAACAGAATTGTTAAGCATATCATTTTTAATTAATTCCAGAGCAGATGGATATTTTATGGGGAAGATAATGTTATTATTATTAGTAGTGTTTACAAGTAAGATATCATCTATATATCTTGTAAACACTACTTTAAGAATGATGTGTGTATTAGTATATTCTTTTTCATAGTAATATAAGTAAAGATCTGCAAGTAACCACCTTGTGGTCACCTATCTGCGGCAATAACCACCTTGTGGTATACCATGATTTTGTGGATATATTTTATTGTTATGTAGAATAAAATTATTATAGATAATAAATTTAGAAAGACAACTGAAATAAGTTACATCAACATGGGAAGGGAGCTGAATATTGTTAACACAAGTTTCAAATAATTCATTAATTACATTGTAAAAGTCGTCAAGAGGAATATTGTTAAATAGATCTTTAAAATCATAGGTATATAAAGAGGTAATATTACCAATAGTACATATTGTATTGCGTAGATCATAACTATTTCCTATAGAGTAATCATTACGTTTTATATAATACTCATGCATAACAGACAGTATCTTTAACAGAAGTTTACTTGCTACATTGCTATATGTATTACATCCTAGTGTAACAGTTCGAAACTTTAAAGGCGATTTATGAAATTTAGGGATTAGTACAATATAAGGATAGTTTAGATTATTATGTTGTAGGTTGAGAAGTTTATAGAAAGCCAGAATTTTTTTGTTACAAACTACAGTAGACAAATTAGTAGAGGAATAGATACTGTTATTTACAATTGTAGAGGCTAACAAGCTATGATATAACTGTTTACAAATAAAAGCATAATTATTGGATGATTTATATATATATATATATATATAATAGTATACAGTCGAATCTCATTAAGACGAAGTTGAAGGGTAGCAAAAATCTTTCCGTATTAGCCGAAATTCCACTTAACCGATAAAACAGCAAAAGGCAAGGTGTGATTGGGGAACTGTTACCCAGACATCACAGCAAACTTGCAGCAAGCTTGATTTATCGAGTCAATAAACTTGAATTAAGCTTGAAAATTTCAAGCGTGTAAGCTTAATGCAAGCTTGAATCAAGTGTTCAAGTTTATACTTGCCCATCTTGTATTAAGCTTGACATGGCAAGCTTAATTTCCAGCTTAAAAAAAATTCCTAAAAAATAATTCCTAAATACACAGAGCGCCCGTCGGCGAACTCGAACCAGATATTTTTATTTTTCCACGCATTTTCCCCTCTATGCTGAAATTTTAAGTTATTTTAATCTGTTTCCATCAAGCATCCGCGGCTGGGAACGAACTCGGGAACTAGGTGCTGGGAAGCCTGCGTGCTAACCGTTCAGTCAATCAGCCTCCCGCTGATATTACTAAAGTTTGAAGTGACTGTTACGGTTGTCACGCCGTTTTCTGGCGAGATCGGTCAGTGGGCGATGCCGATAAGTTTATTTTATTTTTCCATTGGATGAATCAAAATTAAAATAATGTTCTGTGTGATTTATAGACGCTACTAATAGGGAACTAAGCATAATATAAACTTAAAAGCAGCACACGTTTTAAAACTTCCAATATCGCGACACTCATGTTGGGCAATACTGGCCATAATCGAGAAAAACGACTGATTTTGAAATCAATATCGTAGTATAATTGTATTTTATTTTCAAGAATTTCCATATTTGGAAATATAGAATCTTTTTTTTTTTAATTGTATGGTCAAGTACATTTATGACTGATGATAAATTATTTGTTGTGTGGATGTGGCTTTCCAAATCAAGCAGTCATCAAGTTGCATTGAAGCTTGACAGTTCAAATGACTTCTCCAAGTTTGCTGCAAGCTTAAAATAAATTGAACTGTCATGCTTGTATTAATACGTCAAATTCAAGGAAATGTCAAGCTTGATTTAAGCTTATGTGCTGTCTGGGTTATCCTTCGTCTTAAGAGTAATTTCGTGTTAAGCATTTTCGTCTTAAAGACGTTCTACTGGATATGAATGACCATGGGCGCCGGCAGCATAGGGCAAGGGGGGCGATCCCCCCCTGGATTTTTGTATGCTGTGTTTTTCCTTGCTTTTTTTGCTATTTCCAACATGGTAATCATACGTTGAAGTAGTCTTTGCCCCCCCCCTGGGAAATATTCTGCCGGCGCCCATGTGAATGACCCCTTTTTTGAATCTAAATATAGAGCAAATAAACGTTTAGAAAACTGAAGTAAAGTTATAGCCTACCTCTCGACATCTACTTTTTGAATTCTTTACCGATCGCATATTTACTGTTCGATTCCAAATCAAAATATTTGAACAGAATAGACGACTGCCCTATTGCACTTTCATCTAAAATTTCCTCATCCATACTTTCTTACACATTTGATGATGGTACATCCATATTTAGTGATTGTTAGGGGGAAAAAAACCACAGTTCGAAAACAGTTGCGCAAACAAATATGCCAGACACTTCGAATCTCATCACCAGAACAGATTCTTGAGTGGTATTGCGTCTGCGAGGTTTTTCTGAAAATCTAAGTATCGGTTGAAAAGTATCGGTAAAAATGGATGAATGTATCAGGAACCGATACTTTCCCGATACTTTTGAAGCACGAAAGAACCGATACCGATACCTAAAAAAATTGGAGGTATCGGCGCCGATACTATCGGTTACCAATACTATCGGTCGATCCCTAATAATTTACTATTTCAGATATTATTACAGCCTCAGTCACATAACGCTTAGCAAATCTGCTTAGAGCATAACGGTACATAAATGCCAGTCGCAATTAATTTTGAATTCCACAGGAATCAATAATAAAGGCAAATATCTACATGCACGCTTATTTTATCTTATTTTGAAAATACTACCAAATGTTACTAAATATATACGATCAGAAATTTCACACTAAAATGTTTCTTCTAATACATGACTAATCTCAATTTCTGATTGCTGTCATAGTCCAAAATTGAAATATAAGTCTCCATTTAAATATTTAGGGTTATTCATGATTCCTTCACGGGTTTAGAAGCGCTATAAATAAAAAAAAATCTCATGTGTCCAACACATGACTTCCTTGCACGTCTATTAAATAAAAATGTTTTCTACGCACTTCCTCTAAACTTATTTGTTTGAAAGAGATAAAATATCAATAATAGTAAGGTTTAGCGATTTCTAGCCAAATATTTCGATATCGCCAAGCTGAGTTCAATTTGAAAGATTTCCTTCTGACACTTTATTTGGCGATATTTCACCAAAAGCCGACAAACTTGAGATAGTTTGCGAGATTTTGGGATAGCCACAGTAGTCATTGACCACAGACTTTCAATGAATTGAATGCATCCATACACCTTAATGTATTTAAAGTCATTTGGCTCACCCTATAAATAAATTCTTGGTCGATTGCTGTCAAAAAAGATATTGAAAACAGTTAGATATTATAATATAGTTCTAAATACAAAAGTTCAAAATTCTACGGGTTAAAGTTTTAGAGTTATACAAAATACGAAATAATTTTTGGCGCCAAATTTGGCGATATTTCGGCGAAACTCGTCAATGTCGACGACATTTGGCGAGATTTTAAGCATGGACCAACAATGACAGATTATCGCCAAATTTGGCGATATTTCGCCAAAACTCGCCAAGAACGATGACAAATGGCGATACTTTGGGCATGGACCAAATGACTAACTATCGCCAAATTTGGCGACATTTCGGCAAAACTCGCCAAAGTCGAGGACAGTCGGCGAGATTTTGGGCATGTACCAAACAATCACTGTCTGCAATTGTATTATATTGAAGATGTCCATAGACATTAAAGTACTGAAATTCTTTTCGGTGGTCCTGTAAATAAACTCTCCAGTAGATTGGAACCAAAAATCGAGATGCACAACTAGATGTTACAACAATCTTATATATAAAATTTCATAATAGTTTTTGAGGTTTGAGAGTTAAATATACACACAAGTCACTAAAAGTCGCCAAGCTTGGCGACTTTTGGCACAGTTCTTGAGGGAGGCACGTGACCGTGGTCGGACCTAACTTATGTGGTAAGACGGTATTGTGCTTGAAATGGATGAATGCCCCTAAAATTGCCATTGACCGTAATGTATTGGAAATCTTTTGAGTGTTCCTGTAGCAGAACTGTAAATGATAAAGACACCTTTTTTAATGGAGAAATTCATTTTCTAACTCTTTACAGCATATATCACTTCTGAGTCGTTTGAAATAGCCCAATACCTCTAAAATACGCTTTGATGAATTTCGGCCCATAGAGTGTAATGTATTTCGAATCTTTTAGGCGGTTCTGTAGATAAACTATCAAGTCGAATGGAACCGAAAGGGGAGGTGAACAACTAGATGTTACAACAAACCTAAATATAAAGTTTCAACATTCTACGCCTAATAGTTTTTGAGATATGCGAGTTTAATGAATTTCGGCCAATTGAGCGTAATGTATTTCGAATGTTTTGGGCGGTCCTATAGATAAACTATCTAGTCGAATGGAACCAAAAGGGGAAGTGCACAACTAGATGTTACAACTATCCAAAATATGAAGTTTCGAAATTCTACGCCTAATAGTTTTTGAGTTAGGCGAGTTTAATGAATTTCGGCCCATAGAGCGTAATGTATTTCGAATCTTTTGGGTGGTCCTGTACATAAACTATACATTCGATTGCGACCAAAAGGGGAGGTGCACATCTAGATCATAGAACAATCCTAAATATCAAATCTCAACATTCTACGACCAATAGTTTTTGAGATATGCGAGTTACATACATACGTACGTACGTACAGACGGCATGGAAAAACTGACCACAATAGACCCGCCGCTGGTCAAAATGAGTTGCAGACGCGTTTATATGATCGTGCATGCTAGCCTACGATGAAATGCATCGAAAAAATTCTTAAAATTAAATTTAGAGGTAGTCAAAATCGGTTTTTTTGTCGAAATTTGGCCCCCAAAATTTTTCGGGATCACATTACTTTCTTATACTACGTACAAGGAAGTAAAAATGAAAGAATATAGAAAGCAATTAAATTTTTATTTACGAAACTTTGTTCAATATGAACCCTTGGTCACATGCCATACAAAAATGCGATAGTCCAGCTCCCGCCACACTCTACTCAGCCTAGTACTATCAACGTTATTGACTGGTTGTGCTATCCTTTCATGCATTTCAACTACACCATAAGTATTATAAGGAGAGGAAAGTGTAACAGGTGGTGTTAATAACCTTGACAGTACCATGTTCGTCTGTGTGGAAAGAACTGGACTATCGCATTGATGTATGCCGAGTGACCAAGGGTTCACACATAGAACACCTGTAAGGTATGCAAATAAAACTTGAATTGTTTTTGTATTCTTTCAAATGTTTTATTTTTTGCTATATTCGCCTTAGTTCTTTTTTTACTTTAACCCCAGAGGGAGTTATGAATAACCCTGTATAAAGGACTTTTTCATTTTCGCTATTGCTATAAAGTGATTAAAAGTCTATTAAAGTGATTAAAAGGTCCGGGACATTTCACCGACAAGACATTTCACAGACACCGTTTCACCGACTGGACATTTCACCGACACGAATTTTTCACCGAAAGGACATTTTACGGACGTGGATTTTCACAGACATGAATATTGTCTCCTGAAATTGTTGATATCATATCAGTGGCGGATCCATGGGGGAGGCTTCAGGAGCTCGAGCCTCCTCCCCTAGAGTGAGACGGTGTCGGCAAAATTTCCTGTCACCAATTAGTGTTTTTTTGGAGTTTCAAAACTTTATAAATTTTTTCCCGCATAAGGAACTTTTCTGTTTCATACAACTAAAATCCCCAATTAATGTTTTTCCTAAAGTTTAAAAGCTATATAATCAACTTCCCATTTTTCCATGTTTGCCTGAATAGTTACCGACAAGGCCGTCTAAAACGACATATATGCTTATTTATGGTACTGTACAGTGTTTTTTAATATATTGAGAGAAACAGTGTTATGGAATGGATGTACTCCCCTCCTTCAACCCCCCTTCGAAAATTTGAAGCTTATTGTTATCAAAAAATACACTTTCAGTACGATTGTTTGTCTCAAATTTTCTTTTACTATAACACACAAATTAATTATTCGAGTAATTAATTGTTACGGACAATTCGAGCTACGGACAATTCGAGTAAATCCGCTATTTCTTTTTGCGCAAATTTTTTGGCATAGTGTGGTATAGCGTAAGGTTTGGTTTGCAGTGGAAAATTGTGGAGTAATTTGAATTCTGGAGTTACAGCGTTAGTCGAACCTAGAGTTTTATAGGATTTAGAAAAAACTTCATAATTTTGCATTAGCATGTCTAAGATCTGTTTTTTGTCTCTAGTATTTAAATGATTAATGTCAAAGTCATCTTTACTTAGCTCATCTTTTCTTAATTTCTGAATTTCAGACAGATTTAAATTGTTTATTTGTAGTAATTCATTATGTTGAGGCTGAATATATTCATCTTCATCAAGCATCTCAGCAGTGCCTATCTTTTCCCCTTTTCTCCAATGAATTATATTATCTGAATTATTTTCTATAATTGAGAAAATGAATTTTTTGTTATACACTGAGTGAAGAGAATCACTTATGTCTAATTCATTTTTTTGAAAAGGTTTAAACAAAATATTTTCATGTTCTTGGAAAATCTCGGGTATTGTGAATTTTACAATTTCATATGTTTTAGGTTGAATGATGGTGTTATTTGCCACTCTCACAGTATTTGTATTGCAGTTCGATGTATTAATGCTGTTGTTACCTAATTTTCTGGGAGAGGTTTCCTCAAACTCAAATTTTTCATTTCCAATTCTAAGACTTTTATCTGGCGTATCAATAACAATTCTATTTCTTTGCATAAAATCGTATCCCAATATCATTTTATACTGTGAATTCCAGTTAGTATGTGTCACAAAAAATTGATTACCAAACCATTTGTTATTAATCTTAAACTTAATATTCACTGCCGAAAGATATGGAATGGTATGTTCATTTAAAGTCTTAATTGTTACGGATCTGGAAATATATTCTACCTTAGTTGTCTTTTTTATTTTTTCTAGAAGTGCTGTAATTAAACTTAATTTGGCACCTGAATCCAATAATGCATGTGCATCAAAATTTCCAAATTTTAATTTTATTACAGGAAGATTGTGGGATTTATCCTGATTACTAGACATTACATGATATGTCGTATCTTTGTTGTCATTAGTTATTGAATTGTTTACAGTATTATTTTCTTGTTTGTTCTCACAGATTTTCGAATTGTTGCTTTCAATTACTCGACTTTCTAAATTAGTTGGGGATCCTGCTTGTCGAGTAGAAACCTTATATCTGGAGGAACCTCTAGCTAGTTTAACTTGTTTTGTTTGTCATTGAATTGTTTGTTTCTATTTCCTCTTCTAAAATTTTTATGGTTAGATTTATACCTTGATTGAAAATCTCTATCTTTATTATACCTATTTACTTTTGTGTAGTGGAAACACTTTATAGTGAGATGGGCTCTACCACATATTAAGCACATTAATCTTTGTTTATGAGTATTTAAGTTTTGGGATTCTAATTTATTGTGTGTGCTAGTGTTAGGCAGATTATTATGTGTGTCACTGTTAGTCTCTTTTATCATTTTTAACTCTTTTAGTTGCTCTGATAAATTTTGAATTGCCTGACTGGACTCCAGTTGTTTGTTCATGAAATATTGCAATTCCTCAGAAATATTATGATTTACCCTATATTCTGGGTCATTGAGGGCAGACTCAATATTAACAGCCATCTGTGTAGCTTCCTGAAAGGTTTTGGGACTACTCTTTTTTAGCTCGAATCTAATGTCTGATCTTAAAGCTTCAATGAATTTTGTCAATTTTATTTTTTCGCCCAAGTCTAAAATTTGTGCAGTGGAATCTGCACTTAAATTTAAATATTTATTGGCAGAAATGTCAACAATATCAGCTAGCTGTCTGACCGACTGCTTAGGCTGCTGGGCAATATCTGTGAATTGCTGCTGAATCTCAGCAAAACTCTCTTTCTTCGAGAATTTATTTATTAATATTTCTTTTAATTGATCAAAATTTTGAGCTTTTTTGGCAATGTGATCCGAAGAAATAAACTTTAGAGCAACATCTTTGCAATTTAACTTCAAAATTAAGAATTGCTTTTTGCTATCCCAGTCCTCTAGCTCTGCAACATCCTGAATCTGTTCAATAAAAAATTTTACATTTTCGTCTGCATGACCACTAAATGTGGGAAGTTGATTTATTAAGCTAGGTTGACTAATTGTTACTTGTCTTTTAGCCATGTTCAATTCTTATTGACCATACACACTATGAAATATTCAATTTTCACACTATATTTTACCTTACTTAACACAATATCAAACCATATCACATTAGTAAATTCAAATATTTTCATTCAAATTCTATGTATCAATTTATGACCAATATCAAAATACTACTATATATATTATTTTAGATTTTGCATGTCATTTTCATATACTACATCAAACACTATTGAATAACACCTTTAAATATATAACATGCAGTAGATAAATTTCAAATAATTATATGCAATACACTTGAATTGCAAAACCTGAAGAAATTTAGGTAAAGTGGTGCACGTATATTTGGAGTATAATAATACTATAACCCAGAAAGACCTTATGAAACATAGATATTTAATTTCTTTCGTCAGCGGCACCAAATGTAATAAAAATTTTTGGAATATTGTATGAAAATTTTATCAACAATAAATTAATTTAAAATTATTCAATTAAAAATATTTTAATCTTACCTGACAGTACATTGCGTTTAACACCAGTAAATCATCTCAAGTTATGCAAATATTATTAAGTAGATTACTCAGAAAGAATGCGATTTAAAGTTAACTTGATTAAGTTTATTAAAAAAATAAAATATTCAATAAAACATTACAAGGAGATATGCATATCAAATTTCTAAGTTACACAATACTATCTATTTGAAACAACACAATTCTTAAGTATCTTACACACCTTCTGGAGCTGTTGGGTTATTGAACAAAATTTATCAAATCATAATTTTTTGAGTTTTACTACCTGCTACACAGGAGAAGGATGAGGCATCTTTGGAAAGGATATTACGTTCACATGTGACCACCTTGAAGTATTGTCACGTGGAAAAAAAAACATTTTTTTCTTCATGATACTTTCACAAACACCTGCAAACCACATATTTCACTAATCTGAATTGCCAAGATGACACCCAGCACTTATGCAAACAGAACTACAAACGGTTGTGCTGGATTAAGAAAGATGAAATCCATCAGGAGCTTTCAGATAATACACGCACATGGCTCACACAATTTTCTTCACAAATATATTTTCTTCATCTCATGGTAAAAAATTTCTCTTTCTTAAATTTATATTCTGCTGCATTTAGACACAAAGTTTAAAAACATAAACTTCATTTTTCACAAGCAAAAACTTCAAATTTTAGGCATCATCGAGAACGCAGACACACACACCAAACCAAAAAATTTCGTGAATTAATTCCACCGGAAAAATGTTTTTCCCGCTCAGTTCGTTGTTGCCAGAAACAAAATCAAAAATAATCCTCGCTGCTAACACGGCAAACCGGAGTGAAGTTGCTTTGCTGTTGTCATTCCGGCTGCGAAGCAAAACTGGTTCTGGCACCTGCTGCTTTGGAGGTCGGTGCGGGGTTTTACTAACTTGTGTATCGGCGCTTGCTTTGCTTTGGTCCTTTCTTTGTTGGTAAACAGTTCTGGCGTAGTTCTGGCTTTGTCACAAGATTTATTTTTGTGACATTAAGTTAATTATTTTTTCATATATGATATAATTTGATTAATGTTAATTAATTATGCATAATTAATACGTATCATTTTTAATAACGCACGCATAATGAATTATGTTTCATATGAGCGTTTTTGGCAACCCCCTACCTCCCACCTTCAAAAAAGTAAATAAATAAACTATAGTCACGGCCCTGCTTTACACGCCTAAACTTTCTAGTTTTGTACAAAAGAAATCTTTTTTAGCTATAAAGTTAAATTTTTGAGAAAAAAGAATCATAATTAGCTGCTCACTTTATGGGAGATTTTTCGTTAAAGGGTGATTCCATGAAACTAGGGACACCAATGACAAAAAAAAAATCTTATAAAAAATAATACTTTAGTCCCCGATGAAGTAAAAATATGTGAATTTCTATAAAATGATGCTAAAAATGTTAACAACACCTTTTTAAAAGTTTTATACACAATGTTTGGCAACATTACTGTTTTTACACGAGTTCCTGTCTTAAAGAGGTGTAGGAAGTTCATCTTGTTTTATAAAAGAAATCAACAAATATGAATGAAATCTTATTTTTTTAATGAAATTTAGTTTATATATAAAAAGATTAGACCAATCAGAAACCTTTAACTGCATTGTTTATCTTAAGAACAATTTTTGTAAATTAGGAGAAATATTTAATGTAACATCAGTCACAAAATTCTATAAAATTTTTTCTTGCTTAAATAAAATTAGTCCCAAATATATAAAAGTCATTTTCTCTTCCTTTATGAAGATATCTTTAATATTAGTCTTTTGAATATTTAATATTGGTTCAATTTATGAATTTTAAACTAATAAAAAATATGTAACACCAGTCACATTTCTGTCTTTTAATTTGATACCTACATAAAAATATTGGGAAAATCACATTAACTACTGCAGAAAGACAGAAAAGTAGAAGAGATAAATTAAAGAAAGAATGGAAATATGAAGATTGTAAAAGGAAAACAAAGCAGAAGCAATAAAGAGCTTATAAGCAATAAGCTTTTTATGTTATTAGGAGTAATGTTACATTAATGTTAGGGCTAATTTAAAAAATTGTTTTCAAGGCAAATATTGCAGTTAAAGGTTTCTGTGCTTATCTAATCTTCATAAATGATCGAAATTTCAATAAAAAATAAGATTTTACACATACCCGTTGATTTTTTTTAGAAAACAAGATGAACTTTCTACACCTCTAAAGACAAAAATATATGTAAAAATGTTTTGCCAACTTTTTAGCATAATTTTATAGAAATCCACAAATGTTTACTTTACAGGGGAAAAAAAACTATTATTCTTTATAAGAATATTTTTTTTTCACTGGTTTCTCTAGTTCCATGGAATCACCCTTTAGTCAAATACACTAACAACATTATTTTTTTAATTTTATTAATGTGCAATAAGCATTACTATGATTTATTTATTATGATTAAACTGGATTAATACAATTTCAAAAAGTAAATTTGGTAGTTTTGTTTTTAAGAAGAAATAATATATAATTATAGCATGTTTAAATGAATGTAACACGCATCTAAATTCAGTATACACTCCAAATAATTATACAATAATCACAATTCATTGAATTGAACAGAATAAGACTACCCGAATCTATAAATTCCCCAAGTCTGGAAGAAAAAATACATCTCATACAAAGTTCTAGATTCATTTAACGAATTTCTTGAATGGGAATTGTTGTAATTTAATTTAATGAATGTGAAAAGTTGCATTAACGAGTTTTGTTGCAAATGCTAATAATTTTCACAGCTTGAAAGCATTTATAAATTAATCTTCTTATGAGATTGCATCCAAGTCTTTTAGCACCGTATTTTCGGTATGTGTAGACTTTAATGTTAAATTTACTTATACTATGTTTCATGTTTTGTAAAAATTCGAGAAACTAACTTTTCTACTTTATATCTCAGACAATGCGTGTTGCAATTTTCACCCAAAAAATAATATTTAATGTATCTTGTACGTACTTCCTATCAGGTATGCAAAGAGTGTTGTTTACCTCCATAACTTTACGTTAAAATACAGCCTTATATTCATGCGAACTTTCCAGAAATTTTGAACAAGGATTAATTATGTTTATTATAACTTAGTTATTACTATGCGTTCTATGTTAACAACATACTGTGAGAGTTTAACCATACCGTAGTCCTCAAACGAGTGATATATACATATCATATAAATCCACATATTAAAAATTAAGCTAGTTTTTAAGCTATTAAGCTAGTTATTAAGCTAAACTTTAGCTAGTTTTAAAGTTTCAAAATATAGTGGCATAGAATTAATTGATAGGGGTGAAATAGGCGTTGTTGTCGTTAACTTATAGGAGGTTAAAGAAGTTAACAAGGTGGAGGATCCATCTGTAGATCTTTCTATAGAAATAAACTTTTCAGATGTAAGCTACTTATGGGAAGTTCAGATCCCCGCCTTGGATAGTCAATAGTTCCTAGTTCTTGAAAGCTGTTTAAATAATCTATAACATTTAAAAAGAGTAAAACACATGCATGTTCACGTGTAGTTAAACTAAGTATGCTATCTTGCATAATTAGCTGCTCACTTTTGCAAAATATATTTTCGCAAATATTTTAATTTTTATAAAATATTTTTAAAACGCACGAACTTTAATCATACATGACAAATACATTGATGTCAATTAAGTTCACTGGCATAAAACATTTTTTTTGGACAAAAAAATGGGTTTAAAGCATTTAAATTCGGTGTAGTACTATGTCATACTGTAAGACATCAAATGGTAACAAAAAAATTCACGCGGAAGTTTAATATAGGCTGATATGAAAATAAGAGCAACATTGGTCAAAATAGGATACGCCATAACTCGTTATTGCTTCGTCTAATAAGAATCTTACACTGTTAATTAAGTTATTCATCAATGATTGTCGCAATTTTTCCCATTCTTTCAAAGGCACCGATTTTAACTCCTGAAGGCTCCTTTATTGATCTGTAATGGCTCTATCCTGCAGTATCCAACAAGTTTCCGTCCGTTATTACACACACACACACACACACACACACACACACACACACACACGCACATATATATATATATATTAGAATACCAATGTTTACACAAATGAAACTTAGTCTGGGTACCAAAAATCCAATAAAGCAGCTATGGAGAGTTCCACTCATATAATATATCTTCATGGTTAAAATATTTCAATTTTTAAATAAGCGTCGGATTAAAATACCACCTTTAATAATAATAATCGTGAATTTCTTAATTTATTTCTATAATAAATTTTAATCAAAATATCCCCTCCTTGTGTTAAAAAAAGAGCAGGAATGAATGCGTTAAAATTATGGGGTAATTTTTACGTATCTCAAAGTAATTGACGTCATATATCCTCACTTGCGAATTGAAAACCGGTGTCCCATTTAAAAACTCTATCCATAGTTTGAAAAAACAATTCCAATCCTTTCTGTGGCAACCCAACATAAATTCTCGTGCCATGATGTATTAATGTAATGGCGTAAGCTCTCCGCGTTGATGCTATTAAATTCTAAACATTATGTTACAGTAAAATTCGTAAAAAATCGCCTAATTTATATTACTTTTTCGTTTTTATTTTAAAAGAGGGAGAAAGGAATGTTTCTCGATTTATCAAAATATCAAAAAGTTATGACGGATAGAATTCGAGATGCAACAGTTTTAAAATTATTTTATGAAAAAAATCGTGAAGAAAAGATGCTTAATTTAAAAATTCCTAAAAATCTGCAAATTATGTTACATATTCAGAACAAACTGTTTTTAAAAGAAAACTTTCTCCTCTGCCCTATGATATAAATGCTGTTTTGCTACAAGTTTAATTACTGCCGTTATTACGAATTAGGTGAGAAAAATTGTCAAAAATCAAAGAATTCCAGGTCTAATTTTGAAAAAAATCGTTTCAAGCTGCCCAGCTTCATGTTTAGAACTTCCTGAGTACTAAATTTGGTGTTTCTAGGTGTAGCCGTTTGTCCGTAGCGCAGCCGACAGATATACAGAGAAACATCCTCTTTTATAATAAGTAGAGATAAACATACATTGATAAACATATTTACGGTACAGAAGTAGAAAAACTATTAGGACACCTAGAAACAGGAGCATCAAGAAAAGTTATAGAATGACAGTAGAAAGTAAATTATAAATATCACAAATAGAATCCAAAAGAATGAAAATACCATCAAAGTATCTTACCCAGTAGAAAAAAAAGTGCGGAGCTTCTCTTATAAGTAGTGCATTCAAATATTGCACAATACACTCTCAAAAATTATTTCTTCAATTCACAGAAATTTTGCAGCAACCAATGCTGCTAGAATATTTCCGTTAATTGACGAATATCCGTTTCTTTTTTCTCTTGTCAACCGAAGAAACTTCTTTAGAATTAACGAAAATTTTTCCGCTGCTGCCGATTTTCGGAAGAATTCACGGAAATCATACGTTTCTAAGGAGAACGCTGCCGGAGTATTTCCGTTAATTGACGAATATCCGTTTCTTTTTTTCTCCAGTTAATTGAAGAAACTTCTCACTCAATGAATTATTTTCCTCTTCTTCAGGTTTCGGGAAGAATAATTCACGGAAATATTACGTTTCGAAGGAGTACGGTAATTATTCGTTGAAAAATGAGGGATAAATTAGTGTATAAAGACGAATTTTTCTGAGAGTGAGAAGAAAGGGATTACCATAGCAAGACACTCCGTTTGTTTATAAAGAACGAGCCATCGAAAGCGACAGCCCCTTATTTAAGAGAAACGCTTACTAAAGAGGTAGCTCCTGAATCTGGACAGAAGAATATGAAATTCGCGTCAACTCTCTTCCTACCCTTTGTCTCTATGAATCTCATATTGAGGGCATTTTGTGCTCTTGTTACATTTATATACATTTCCTAAATTGTGAAACTTATGCATGATACTACCTGCTTCTATTTCTGACGCAAGACCATCCCAAAAATTAATATCTGATAGAAATGATGGTCGAGAACGTAAGTTTTAAAATCTCAGATGTACGTTTCACTTAATTAGTTAAAAGAAACATGCAAATTGGGCCATGAAATTTAAATTTAGTCCAAATATCAAAATCTCTAGTGCTTGGTATAGGTAGAATTTATCTTAAATTATTGATGTTCTTCTACTGAGAATGAAACACTTAAATAGTCAAATTAGATTTCAAGTACACATTATTGTGATTAAAAGCCGCTATAGAGCAAATGATTACGTAAGCTCTATAGGCAGCAATAAAGCACGGAAAGCAGTCTATATTAATTTTCATATTATGGAGCAATTAACTCCAAATTCCCTTACTTTCTGAATTTTTATAGCCTTTAGATGCTGCAAAATTGTTTGCAATTAAATACACACCGACCGCAACTGCATAAATCATAAGCGAAATCAGTGCCAATTACATGCTTTAAAGATACATGCACACTATCATAGCCTTCGCCCGTAAAAGACTATCAATGCACAAATCCTCGATTTAGTGCTTAAATTGCAAGGCATAATTTAGCCATGAAATCCGCTTTTAAAACCTTTAGATGGAACCATTTAATGGTGAACAGCGTTCTTTCATGGATTTGGTCCGACTGAACGCTGTAATGAGCCGTATAAATTAACTTTTAGAATAATACATGATCCGATTAAAATTGCTCGACAGGCTGAAACTGCAATTTGACTTTTATGCAATGTTATAAACATAAATTTTACTTGCTGCGGTGATTTCCTTAAGAATAATTTCAGGGTATCTCCACTGTAACTATCCCCTTTTTTTTGTGAATTATCAGTCATTTGAAAAGCCAAACAAATGAAGTGTATTGATGTATGATAAGCACGAATGCGCTTTATTTTATTTTGCTAAGTTAAAAGCGTGCTGAAGAAGATTTATTTTCTGCATCATTATCGTGAGTGATTTTTCAGAATGAAATAACTTTTTTAAACGTTTTTCAAAGGAGCTTGAAATGAGATTAAGATATCATTTTTTCTGTCCTGTGTGCTCGCGATCTAACGATGGACAATATTTTCGCGTTGCTTCAAAATTTATATCACATAAGGTGGGGGAAAATGGGAATTAAACCAAGTGCTTTTTTATTTATGACTGTTTTCTGTTGCTAATAATGTTAAACATACATCTTCTTTTGTTAATATTTTATGTAATGCATTAATCCTCTTAACACCTGAAAATATATTAAAAATAACATTGTCGCAACAGCCCACATGCGGGACCAAGGCCTGCGCTGCGTAACCACCCAATATCATATAACTGTATTAGTTTTAAATGCAAAAATATTAAACGTTATTAAAAGTTGTTTTCCTTCATAAGGGTGAGATAAAATGGCAATATTTGTACTCATTAAATAGCTTATTATAGGAGCATTCAGAAATATAGTATCAACTAAATAATACCCATTTTATCCTTCGCTCACTGAAATATAAATCGAAACAAAGATATTTTTTTAGTGCTTATTTCTTTCTGATAATAAGCTGTTTAGACCTTTTTTAAATTGAAAGTAATAACAGGCCTTCTCAAATATTCAGTTATGTATATGTTTCTCGAAAGATTTTGCAGACACGAGATAAGAGCATGAATTCAGTAAGCAAATAGTTTATATTATGTTCCCAAATGCAATTCATAAGCTTTTTTAATGAGTACAAATCTTGCAAGTAATGTCTGAAAATACAGACTAAAAAACAAATATATTTTTTAAAAACTTTAAAAGCTATATGTATTTTCTTGGGTTAGATTGCTTATGCGGAAAGGTAACGACTGTATGCAATGGCGTTGCTAAGGGAGGGGGGATAGGGGTGTCACCCCATGAGGAATTTTTTGCCATACAAAATGTATATTCTTCATTCCCTTATCACACACACGCTTACATATATGTGAGTTGCAGCAGTCGTAGCCCCCCCCCCCCGCATGAAAAATTCTGGCTACGCCACTGATTGTATGTAGTATGAATTATTTAATAAAAACTATATGAAATTTTTCCTTTTTAAATGCGTTCTGTTCATCTGTTCATGTATTTTATTGAGTGCTCTATATCACTTATTTTTAGGCATGTAAGCTACTTTCCAAATTTAAATTTCTTACCGGATTTGATAAGTACGTTATTACATCAAAAGGATTCAGATTTCTTGGACCATTTTTTAAGTTGGTTCAAATTTATTTTGACACATAACATACTACACAGACCAGTACAAACATTTCTTAAAATTTGACAAAAATACTGAGGAAATTATGTAAAGTATTTTACACTTCTTTTGAATTAAAAAGCAGAGATTTCTTCCATACTATCTACAAGTTTATTACTAAATTATATAAAAAATGGAAACATTAATTTATTTACGAACTTTAAACTACTCTGATATAATTAATCAGCATTTCTCTTCTTGTTACTTTTCCGAAACAACTAAGAGTTTTCCCTTGAATAGTTCAATCACGGACATAATCTACTAAATAAAACTCGTTAACCACACAAAGTTAGTAAGCTTTAAAGACATTCTTCTTAGCTTTTAAACTATTACATAAATCAATAGTGCTCAACATAGTTAGACATCTAAGTTCCTTACAAAAAGAATGTAAAAGAATTTCATCTTCAAGTAAGCACTAAATAACATGCATGTTTTAGTTAAATGAAATGTCGGTTTTAAAACTAGAAAATAATAAATAGTATCCCAACTAAAGTTTCAAGAGTTTAAGCGATATATAGGGCTACTGGTAACTTGACCTATTCCTGGTAAGACGTGATAGGGGAGCCAGAATGCTACAATTTTAACACCATTATGTATGACCGAAAATCAATAGTTTTTGAGAAAAATTAATTTTAATTTTTTTCTTGAATAACCCATAGTTTGACATTCAAGTGCAAAATTTAAAAAATCTACTCATTAAAAGGGTGTCATTTCATAGCTGAAACTCTAACTAAGCTAACGTAATCATAAAAAGCATAAAAATACTTTAAAATTTAAAGTCACGCGTCTTCACATGTATTTTTTAAAATTTTTAATTTACATGTTTCCTTTCAAAAGATATTATTTATTTAAAAAAATACGATGACAGTATATATAAGCGTACATAGTGCAAATAAAATTTCTCCCATTAATCAGCTATCCAAATACGTATTAATGTCCTTCTAAAGACATGTAATTAGTAAAGAAGGGTGAGTTCTATTTGTTGCAGATGAAAACGCCAAAGGATGCACCTCTGTTCACTCTTTTAGGATCGTTGTTAAACCGATCAAAGTATCACCATTTTTTAAATTTATTTTCATAGCTGACGCTTTAGCTAAGCTAACATAATCATGAAAAAGTACAAAAATACTTCAAAATTTTAATTCACTCGCTTAAAATGTCTTTTTTAAAAATTTATTTTCATTTACCTTTCAAAAAATGTTTTTTTTTAATCTCAAAAAGTACTATTGCACTAACCGTACAAATTACAAATTAAATTTCTCTATTAATAATGGACTATTAATCAATACCAGGAATAATTCTCAGAACGTCTTCTAAAGTTCAACAAACTTATGTGTGCGTCACGTCCATTAACGTTCAAAGTACATTCAGTAATGTTTTTTAAACGTCAACTAACGTTCACAACCCGTGTTTGCTGACTGGGAAAAGTAGAAGACGTCAGTAAAAATGCTCATCTACTAATCCCAAAAACTACAAATATTAACAAAAAAGTTTTTGAATAAATCTTTCAAGCGTCTACTTAATTTTTTGTCATTTTGGGCAGTAATAGAACAAAAATGTGTTAACTCTTCCATTCACGGCGGTGTTTCCGTGAAACCACCTTATTTCAGAGCTTTCACTGATATTCGCAAAGAAAAATATGATTGAATGGTCCCACCGTTGAACAGTGCAGCCGTTGCCATCGATCCATTTAACTACCAACAACATAGCGGTCGATCGAATCGCCCATCCGGCCCCACTGAATAATAAAAGTTTTTTTACACAGCTGACAGTGCTTCGATTGACCGCATGTTGTTGGTAGTTACATGGATCAATTTTTACGGCTGTACTCTTTCAGCATTGGGCAGTCTATCCAGTTGGTCTTCTATACTGATGTGAAAATGCTTGCGCTTCAAAGGGTTAATAAACGCTTTGACACGCAGTGTTCCCGCTCTGGGATTACCAAGATCTGACGTTTTGACTGTTGCCAGTCACGCAGAATAGATTGGATTTCTATAAAAATAGTTGCGGGTGACACAGCTCCACGAGAATCCTTTACTTTTTAGCGCGTCATTTCCCGTAAAAAATTGCCACGATGATTTTTAACAGCACTGACATCTGCTGGAAAATAGAAGAATGCGAGAACAGCTGGATAGATTGCCCAATGCTGAAAAAAGGGCAGCCATAGCCATCGCTCGACTTAACTACCAGCAAGATGGCGGACGATCGAAACGTTCATCGCGTACCACAGATCTAGAGACCTTTTTTTGACGACAGCTGGCTGTGCCAGCGATGGCAACGGTTGCCGTTTTTTCAGAATGGGAAAGGGTTGCGCCTCTAAGGGTTAAAACTACAGAAGAGTATTCTTGGATACAGTAAACTGCATGCAAGTCCACGAAATGGAGGTAATCTTGAAAATTGTGGAAATTTAATGAGAATAAATTTTATCTCTTCCAAACAGCAAATTCTATCGTTATCAAACATATGCCACTTTTATCAGTTATGATGGATAATATTTTCAACGAAAAATGCTTGAAATTATTTTTAAATGCATGGGAGTTTTGTTAAGGTGACAGATGATTCCCCGAATGGGTGTTCTAACAGACACATTTATAATTGAAAGATGAATTAGCGTAAAAGGATTAATTAGAAAATAATTAATTTTGTGAGCAAATATTTATCATAGTTTTAAAGTAACGAGAAATGATAAATTTATTGAAATCTATATGTTATGTAGGCATATGTCAGATTAAATTTTAGTTCAGACTATTAAGTGTGCTGTTATCTTTTTATTGAAATAACAACGAACAAACACGATTTTTTAAAGTTTAAATTTAATAATGCTTCATTTAAAAAAAAAAATATTTCATACATTTTCCATAATTATCGATATTGATTATTAATATACTTTTGCAGCAAATCATTATTGGTTTGCAGGATTTATCTAATTATGGCCACCTGATAACTTTGGCATATTTAAATAATATTCGTAAGTATATTGAAAACATTTCCTCTAAAAGATTTATCTATTATTGAAAAGGTTATATCTGATAAGTTTATATAATATAATGAATATTGGAATATTGACAAAATAAGAAAAGGCATTATTTGAGCTCATTATGTATCCTATACATGATAAAATTATGTTAACTATCATATAAAATTTGATTTGCAAAAGTACTTCTTATGTAACTCAAATATTGTGAATCTTCTGCTCTATCGAATATTCGCGAAAAATCGAATATTCTTAGTGCAGAATAGCTGGAATATTCGATTTTGCATCTTCATTTACCAATGGATGGATACCTTTCAAATTTTAGTACGTAAGAGCTAATTCTTCCCTGAATATTCCCCATACCCCCTGTATTTTTCTTTTCGATTTTACAATATTTTATGAGCATTTCAACTTTGAATTTAACGTTGCATTTAACCAACCAAAACGTAAAACTCTGAACAATATCCATTTAATGCCAAAATTTCAAGAATGTACAATCTTGTGTGACGAAATTTGCACAGTATTTAGCTATCAGCTGGTACAATACAAAGATATACATAGTAATTGTTCTACCTTCCTTGAGAATTTTGCAATTTTTATTTCGCAAAATTACGATAAATAGGTCTCAGAGAGAAATCCTGCATTTGAGCATTTTTAAATTATTTTCTGACATTTCTTTCTGACTGATAGGGTTACGCTGATACAGTTTCTTATTTAAACTTATGCTTTTCCTGTTTCTGCTTTCGACAGTTGAAAGAAATTTCAGATTTCAGATGTACAGAGCTTTTCTCTGAGCAAATGTACAACTGCATAAAATAACTAAAAGCTTAAATATTCATTTTGCATATGTTAATTTGTTGTAGAATAGTTAAAAAATGCAGAATTCACCCTGCTTTCTATAATGCTGAGATATTTAAGGGATTTTATTGGAAATTTTAATGTACTTCCATTTATCTTGTCCGTCGAAAGATTTGGAATCTCCCGTTTATAAATAGCAAAGGTATTCATGAATTATGTAAATTGCACTATTTAATACAACATATTCTTTTGTTAGATTTTAAAATTTAAAAAAATTCCAAACTTTATTCGCAGTTTAAGCTTTTTGCTGAGAATGCTTTACAGGAAGAAGTAATTGATACTGTATCTTCATTCTTTATTTTGTTCTGAACATGGGTGGAAGATCACCCATTAAAATATAACATTATTTTTAAGAAATATTTTTAATAACCCTTAACAAAAGATTTTCTGGAATGTAATACTTTCTGAAACAATTGTAACATTTTATGAAAATTCATTTAAGTTAGGTTTTTTGACGATATTACGGGAAGCATTCGAATTTACGCTGGGGTAGCTTCGCTGTTTAATTAGCAATGCAGAACTTAATTTCTCAGACTTCGGGTTTTAATTTTAACTGAACTAAAAAAAAAATAATGAATTCCCATTGGCGAAGACTTATCCTTTGGAAATAATTAATCTTTATATATCCTTTCGGACATTTGAAACATATTCTTTTTATGCAAATGATGTAGGATTTTGAAACACTGTTCAGAGACCCATATTATGCTTGAAATTGCATATTAAACAAGTGTGATTTTCTGTATAAATTAAAACCGACTTAGAATTATTTCACAGAAACGAAAAATTATTCCCATTGTAAAATATTATAGTTCGGCAATATCTCGCCAAATATTTGAAATATCGCCAAGCTGAGTTGAGTTTTGGAAACTTATTTTTTGGCTCCAAACTTGGCGATAAATCGACGAAAACGTTTCAATTTTGTCTTGACGGTTTTCGACACAATACTGCCAACGTCTTTACCGACAAACCTTTATGTAATGGTTTAGAAACAAAAATTAATATACTTCATAAAATTTTATTTATTTTCTTTCACAACACGAAGCTATTCATATTAAAAAATATTAGTCAGGGCTATTAGACTCAGTTCTAGATAAACACTGCATTCCGAAACCTCATTGCTGCAGGGTATGGTGGGGTAAAATGACTGGGCATTTCTTTTTGATCAAAAATAGTTTGTTTTTAAACGATTTTTTACCCTATTATTTCAGACATTTGCAGACAACATTTATACTCATTAAACAGTTTATTAGGAGCATTTGGATTACAATATTAACTAAGCCTAACGGTATACCCGGTTTACTCCGCCACACTAAAACATAAATATCAAGAACAAATACTTTTTTCAATTCTTTCTTTTTTTCAGATAAACTGTTAGACCTTTTCTAAATTGAAAATAACAACAGTCTTCCTCAAATTTTCAGTAATGTATTAGTTTGAAATCTTTTGAGACACAAGAAAGGAACATTGCGGATTCAACAAGCAGATAAAAGCTATTATTATGTATCCAAATGCGATAAACTTTTTAATGAGTATACATGTTGCCAACAAAAATCCGAAAATACTGCGTAAAAAAGAAATATTATTTTTAAAGCAATTAATATTTTTGATCAAAAGTACATAAAAGTTGACGCAGCTGGCTGTGCCGGCACAGCCAGCGTCAAAAAAAGGGTCTCTAGATCTGTCGCACGCGATGAACGCTTCAATCGTCCGCCATCTTGCAGGTAGTTAAGTCGAGCGATGGCAACGGCTGCCCTTTTCCCAGCATTGGGCAATCTATGCAGCCGTTCTCGCGTTCTTCCCTTTTTCAGCAGATGTCAGCGCTGTTAAAAATAATCGTGGCCATTTTTTACGGGAAATGACATGCTAAAAAGTAAAGGATTCTCGCGGAGCTATGTCACCCGCAACTATTTTAATAGAAATCCAATCAATTCTTCGTGACAGGCAACAGTCAAAACGTCAGTGTTTGACGGGGTCCCAGAGCGGGAAAACTGAGCGTTAAAGGGTTAAGACCGAAATTACTTCAAACAAGCAAAACTTTTCCGAAATCGCCATAATCTCTTCTTTCCCATATTTTAAAATTCCATAAAAAATAATCCTCTCTTTCGGAGCTTCGGATTTCTTAATTGCAACGACAGTAGCAGACGATTTCTGCAAATATAACATTTTTCTTACACATTTGTAACATTCTTTTATTAGCTCATTTGGGTCCCAGTTTCTTGCCCTTTCTGACAGAGAAGTAAAAAAGAGCATTTAGGGAATCGGTGGTATTGGATGCACCGCTGATTAGCAAGGAAGGATTTAATTCCACATACACAGAGCTTTATTTTTACTTTCCAATAAAAGAAGGTAATGAATTCTCAGGAGAGTAGGCTCATTTTATGGAAATTAATTACTGTTGGGCTTTGTTAATATTGTTTCGCGAATTTTTATTCTATATCTGATACATAAAAATGAAAATTTAAATTATCTTCGTGGTGACATAATACTAGGCTAAAAAAATGAATACGTTCAAGTGAGTGATTTAAAGAGTTTGTTTTTTAAAAGGTAAAAACATTTTATTTAATCCGACACAGAAATATAAAATTTCTGCATGAAATGTCGCAATAATTTTGTTTCTTTTACAGATTTTTTTTTACTGCTTGATTTGAATATCTGATTTTCAAGAAAATATTGTACTTTAAATATAAATCCAATCGATGCAATAAAAACAAATTAGTCTGAGTCATTGAAGAAATTCAGGAATTATTATAGAAACAAACTTTGACTTTCTGTATGCAAAACAAAGCATACTTTCTGTTGCCTACTGGGCAGTTAAAGCTTAATAATATCTAAAAATAGTAGCCTATATTATCTATCTTGCAATATTTCCTCTAAATACAGAGCACCGTTCTTTAATTCCAAAATATTTCTACAAACTATACATAAATTTAAACTATCAACAATAAACGCACCACTATATTACAATGAACTCGCAATAACTGGAATATTCATTTGTCTCGAAGTTTTCAAATATCAAAGCAATTTAATATTTTAAATCAAAAATCATCTCTATATCTCGAAGTTTTCCATTTTAAGTCAAAGTGTTTGTATCAAAGTTTTAATTTCATTTAATGCTTGGAAACCCATACAATATATATTTAAAAAAAAAAAAATAGAAAAACTAGAATATTTTTTTCTGCCTCGAAACTAATTATTCATTACCATTCAGCTATGTTCGTGCAGAAAAAAAAAGAAGAAAAAAACTTTTTCCACCCTATTGACTGATTTAGTGGGAGAATGAGGGAAGAAACTTTTGTGCAATTTTTTCCTATTTTCAACAGTTACAATACAATAATTAATTTTTCTTAAAATATACAATTAATGCAATATCGCTTAACCACTGTTTAAAATATAAAATATAAATTTTTGCACGAAAAGGGAGAAACCGATCACATGAACTTTTGGTTACTCGAAGTATTTGGTACGAGTTATCGCGAGTTGACTGTAGTATTTAAAAGGTGTTCCATTCATAACTGAAGTACATGAACATTTTAAGGACATGCTTCATTACTTTCCTTATACCAACGTTTCTCAACCTGTGGGGCGCGATCCCCAAGGGGGGCGCAGAGCGTTTGCAGGGGGAGCGCGAGAAGAGCCAAACAGCAAGTAGTGATGCATGTTTTTAAAAAATTCATCTTATTTATTCTCATTTTTACTCAAAAATTTATCCATTTTCGCTTAAAATATTCAATGTCAAATGTTCAAACACATTACTGATAACATTATTTTGTACAAAATTCTACTAAAAGATTAAAAAACTGAATGTATGCTGAAAAATGTGAGGGGGGGCGCCACCGTAAGTTAGCCTTTGTTGGGGGGCGCGACGTTAAAAAGGTTGAGAACCGCTGCCTCATACAAGTGAAGTATTTATGCAGATTTTGTTTTCTACTTCTATTATATCTTCTTCAATTCTTCAGTTTGCTGGGGGCCATTTATGATGTACAGGATGCGTCAGAAAAAAAAAACATACACACTTTGAACTGGCATAAAAAATTCATGTCCCAAACTTACTACACTAAATTTCTTGGAGTGCCAAGAATGCAATCTTTTTTGCTAAATAAGTGTACTTCCGGGTCAAACTGACTGTTCCGAATGGTTTTTAAAGTACAGTAGACCTCCCTAGAACACGAGTTCACATAAGAAGGATTCGTATAACACGGAGGAAAACTTGCGATCTTTTTCCTATAATACGTTGAAAAAAGCTTCTTCAACACCCTAAATGCACGAGACTGATGTTTCTGTACTTCATGTTAATATTGTTGGTGATGCCCATTTTTTTGTATAATCTAAGTGCTCCTACAATACGGATTGATAGAACACGGAACGTAAACTGTAGAAACGAGGTACTTAGAAATAAGCAAAATGTACTCGTTTCTAATTACATGGTTATCTTTTAATAGCTCAGAGTTCTTTACTCTTAAATTAAAGCAACACATGTACTCATTTTTTGAAATGTAAATTATATTTTAGCAAGTCATGTACTCGCTTATAAAGCAAATGTACTTAAAAAGTGTGAGTACATTACAATATTCATTTTTCAGTGGTTCTTTTGAGCAATGTATCTACCGTGTTAGAGGGGAGTCTACTGTAAATGATTAAAATACTTTTCTGAGTATTTATGAGTTCATTCTGAATCTATGACTTATTTCGTACTTCGCACCCGTCCGATATGCGATTTTCGTGCGCACCACTTGAGAAGTGTCCTAGTCTAGTGGTTTACGAAGACAGTATATTTTACTGCTTCCCGCAAGAAAAAACGCGCGGCGTATGGTCAGAAAAATTTGATTCTAAGTATACATTTTCTCCAGAAATTTAACTTTAGAGTTATGAAAATAAATTTTCGATGGCTGTTCAAAAGTACACTGCAAAAAATATTCCTGTAAATCAACAGAAAAAGTCTGGTAGCAAAAAGTTGCCAGAAATATTCTGTAGGCAGAAATTTTCTCTTGCCAGGAGCTGTATGTTATATGACAGAAAAATTCTGTTCCCTACAGAAATTTTCCGTATACATATAAAAGTCGTTTCCAAGCAGGGTTTTACAGTTGATTTCTGTATACAGAAACTATCTGTAAGGGTTACAGAATCATTCTGTTGAATAACATTTATTACTGTCGACAGAAAATTTCTGTATACAGAAATTTTCTGGCAACTTTTTGCTGCCAGTAATTCTTCTGTATACAGAAAATTCCTGTATACAGAAATTTTCTGGCAACTTTTTGCTGCCAGTAATTCTTCTGTATACAGAAACTTTCTGTACACAGAAAGATGTTACATTCTGGCAACATTTTGCTGCAGTTTTTCTGTTAATTTACAGAAATAGTATTTTTAGTTATTTCATATATTACTATCATATTTCTCCAAATTTTTAAATTTTTTTATACAGATACTTAAAAAAAATTAATAAATTTACAAAAATATAATAGTAATACATAAAATAAATATAATACCAGTAAGTAGTCTGGTATTATTTATTTTATTATTACTATTATATTTTTGTAAATGTATTAAAATTTTTAAATATATGTATAAAAACATTTAAACATTTGGAGAAATATAATAGTAATATAGGAAATAACTAAAAATACTATTTCTGTAAATTAAGAGAAAAACTGGCAGAAAAATGTTCCCAGAATGTAAAATCTTTCTGTAAAAGTAGCCATATTTTATAAATAAGTAACGTTACCAGCATAACTGTTGGTGGCCTTATGATGACAGGTAAAAGTGCTTAGTTCATTTACTTAACTTTTTGTGTATATTAAACTACTGATAAACAAAATTAGAAATATTTCTGACAAGAATAAAAATTGATTTGTCTTTTTTTAATCACTGAATCTGAACTTTTTGTGTTCAAAATCTGTACCTAGAGATATAAGTATACTCATGCTTTAAAATAATCTTAATAGACACAAATAACTCTTCAGTTCAACAGTAAATTAAAATATTAAAGGTCTGAATTAAACATTCTGTGTGAGTAATAATTGAGAGCTGTTTCAAGAACACAAGTACTTACCGGAGCCGCAACTACTGTATACAACACCTGGGGCAAACCTTAATTAGGGTTCCCCTCCGAAGGAGCGATAATTGATCTTGGCACCCCCTTTAGCACAGCACCCGCATCATGTGCCCCACATACTTCAACAAGAGAAATAAGCATTCTTTTCCCATGAAAAGATAGGAGGATGAGTGTATTTGTAATGAAAATTTTTACATATCATTTATAAACATGCCATTAGAGCTCTAAAGCAAAAAATTATCTATAGCAGAGCTTGACAACCTGCAGTCTGTCTCCTTAGATAAAAAGGAGAAAGAAAATGAGGGAATTTTACACTTTTCCTATCATTTTAGAAATACACAAAGTATCCGATTTCCAGTATAATGAAACATTGTTGAACTCAGCAGCAGATCAAAAGAAAAATATGGGGGGAGAAAACAAATGCTGAAAATTTCACTTTTTATTTTCCTTTAGTTCACGCTTATTTTATTTATTTACTGTTTTTTTTTCTTTGGTTAGAATCTGGCAACTAAATAATTGTTTTATAAATAGTTGGCACTAAATTGCGGGATAAAAATTTAAGCATAGGTATCATAATAGTGAAAAACAAATGAGGAATTATCCAACATCAGAGAGCATTTTCTCTGCTCTGCTAGGGTTCATTTTTGAACTACACATTTTAGAAAGCGACACAAAAGCGATCTTCTTTCAAAAATAATAATAATTCTTATTTATATAGTCAAAGTTGAAATTTTGAATTGATCATGCTCGAGTTATCCAATTTTTGCTGTATTAATGAAAACTACACTCAATACTTTTAATCTTGTTCTCTTAAATTAAAAATAACTCATTTCAGATTCTATTTTAAACACTACAGTTACAAGAATGCATTGTTGCCATAAGTTGCTAAATTGAACCATTAAATGAAAGTCACTTCTAGAAAAACTCTTGAAAATAAATGAAAATGCATAAATATAAAACAAATAGAGCATTAAATGGTGCATTAAAAAATAATCCGATTTTGAATGCTATTGTAGCTATTTTGCATTTTTTTTTTTTCCAAATGTGTAGCAACAGATTTTCAAAATTATCTGGAACCACACATACATTTTACTACTAGCATAGGTAGTGACGCCTGGTATTCTCGGAAAAATCCAAACCATTTAGACTTAAAAGTTACAAAATTAGTTAACTAAAATTATTAGCTACACTGTAAAAAAAAAAAAAGAAAAAAGAATCGGAAGTGTTACCTTAAAATATGGGGCAGCTCTTGTATTTTAAAATTGCAGGAACGTTTCTGCACTAGGCGGGTACAGTATTTATAAATGTTTCTGCATATTTTGGAAAAATATTTAAATATTTTCCAATTTTGTTTTTGCAAAGGTTTCCAGATAAAAGGTGAATAGATGTGTAACATTTCAGTATATTTCGGGGGAAAATATTCAGTAACCCCTCTTTTTATTTCACAAAGGTTTGCGAATTAATATGCAATATTCCTATTAATAAATTGAATTTTATTAATTTTAATGAGTTTTAAAATAAGTGTTTAACTTATGACTGCTTTTTTTGCAAAAGAAAATCTTAAAATATGAAAAAATAATTTTTACTATCAAAGTCATAAAAAAAATCTTAATAAATTACAAATCTGATCTTGGTTCCCTGAAATTTGTCATACTAAAATTGTACATTGGATTTCTTTTCCCTCTCTATGAATCTCAAACAAAATAAAAGGTTCTTTATAGAACCTTTTATTTGTTTGAGACAGTTTTCAGAGAGGGTGAAAAAATATTATTAGCTTACTTTCAGCAGTTCATTTTATACTTAAGAAAAAAACTGGAATAACTCCACTGACTTTGCAAACTCTTGATTCTTACCAAGCATTTAAATAAATTTAATCAGCTCAATCAAATGTAGTATTCAGACACTAGTGTACTTCAAAAAATTTGCGTGTATAGGCCGCAATGTATAAGAATAATTTTTTGTAGCCCTATAAAAATAAAAAAAAACTGCAAGCTCGCCGCATACTAAAATCTATACAGTGTGCAAGACAGTGACCAATAATATGCGTACCTAATTGAGCAAGCACTCTTTAGATGCTACTACACTTTCAAGAATTTGTGCCATAATGTATAAGAATATTTCGTAGCACTGTACAAAACATCTGTGCTCTACCCACACCAAAATCTATACAGGTTGTGTGACTGTGACCTATGAACTTTTATTAAAATGCACCATTTAGGCACTAGCGCACTATAAATGATTTGCATCTGTAGGCCGTTATGTATGAGAATTTTTTTTTTTTTTGCAACCCCGTGAACAGTGATCGCAACAACACCTCTAGATGTGAATATTTCACACCTTAGAAATTTCGGAATGTGTGTTTTTACACATTGTTTTTCCATATAAAATTAGGTATATTTTGATAAATAATTATGATTTGCTGATTTTAAATTTAAAAAAATCAATTTTTGTACTAGTTTTTGTTGAATTGACATTTATGTACCTAGATATAAAATCAGTTATTATTTATGTGTCAAATGCTATTTAATTATGTATTTGAAAATTTAGCATGTTCGTTGTTTTAATTACTTGTTTGGAACAGAAAATACTTCTAAAAATGTTAAGTAGTATTTTTACTCATCTGAAAAAATCCTAGATGGATCATTGCCCATGAACAAATTATCAGCTCTATGCACATCAAAATCTAAGCAGGTCATGTGATCGAAACCTATAACATACATAACCAATTAGCACTCAATTGAATGCATCATTCAGACGCTAGCACACTTTGACACCAGCACACTTCAGACACTAACACACTTAGGCCTATAGATAGAAATGAAGAATTTCTATCCATAGGCCATAAATTTTTTTTGTAGCCCTGTAAAAAATTTTAAGTCATATATACACCAAAATCAATAACGTTTTCTCAATCGAATGCACCATTTAGGAGCTATCGTGTTCACTCATACACACACAGATACATGCTCAAAAAGTTAAAACAGATGAAAAAAAATTTTCTTAGTAAAAGTTTTCAACAAATTATATATGCCATAAAGTATTTTATTTTAGAAAAGTAGTATATACATTACAAATTATCTTTTCTAAACATTCATAAGTAAGGCAATACAGATACACAGGACTTCTCTCTGCAAGTAAATTGATACATTTCCTGAAAAAAAGAAAAAGTAAAATCAGATACATTTTAAAATATATTTGATAAATTTGCTGGACGATTCCACCATTATGTGTGCGACATCTGTAAACTGCTTTTCTTTAACTCCTTTTTCATAACTCAGCATTGAAAAATCAAGTATCAATATTATCTTGCTTTACATTCTTTTATAAAATGAACATATACACAATAAATATAATTATCTGCAACATTTTATATTTAATTATTAATTTTATAAAATTTGTAACATGTGTGAAAACTTATAGGTAACACACAGACATTGGAACTGTCCTGCTCAGCAAACTCCTAAATAAAAAAAAAAAAATTCATTTTTATACTCTATGACACTATAGGTTCCCGACCGTATGATTATGTCTTTGGTTATAGTGAGCCTCTGGGGAGCAGCAAATTTTGTTCACTAATTTGATTTGATTTGAAGTCACACCTGCAGGGAGGGCGAGATTTTGGAGATTTATGGCGAAGAGCTGTTATCTCGCTTGTTCTGGGGGTTCGTTCACTATATCCAAAGTTCTGATGTCCAATAACAATAAAACAATACTTAACTAGAAAATAGAATTTTAAACAAGTACTGAATGTTTATTAAGTAAATCAAACATAATGAATTGCATTTATAAGTCTAGAACTAGTTAAGTAAAATAAACATAATTAATCGCATTTATGGAAATAATGTATATTCCTTTCAGTTGGAAAAAGGAGCTGTCGCTTTTAAGATATATTCATTGAGGATGGAAAATGAAATCGTCTTAAGTCAAGACGAAATTTCAACTTTTAGTTCACTTTTGTTAACGAATGCTTTTAAAGGATAGGATGGATTGCAGCATTGAAAAAGTTATGACCCCCTCCCCCCCTTGTTTAATATAATCAACTTAGTCTAGACACTGGCAATTCACCTGTACAGTGGTCACCACTTATTTAGGTTAGTGGTTTATCCTGTGAGCCGCTTATTCTGGTCAAAATTGTTATGAACAGAACAAAATGGCCAAACAGCACTGTCCACCGTTTACCTCGGTAGTGAGTGCTGCTTTATCCAGCTAAGTAATCTGGAGATTAGGTAAAATTTCGACGCAATTAGCTTTTAGGGTCAGCCAGTCAAAGATGACACATATTTGTGTGGAGGTGTTACAATAATTCAATCAAAACAATTGTTAATACACTTAATAGAATTTTAATAAAAATAATGATCAATTTGACACCCTGAACGAATCAGGCACCCGATGATGATGACAATGGTGTGCACTTGAACCACATGAGTAGATTCGCTGAACACTACAAACATTTTATGTAGAGCATTTGAGGAGAACAACGTAAATGGTTACCTCTTTTCATCACTAAGTTAAATTCAGTTTGCGCTAAAATACAATATACCCTTAAAACAGCCTTTAATCTCAGATTTCCCCCCCAAGAACTTGTAATAGTTATTTTTTTTTCTTTATTCTTAAATAAATATGTTCATATGTCAAACTATTGAATAATATAGTTTATATATTTTGATTTAATTCACAAATTTTTTTATCTTAAATATTTCATACTTTGTGTCTCTTACTTTTACTTTGGTCTCGCCATTTATTTCGGATTTCGGTTACTCCAGCCAGTTTCAATCCATTTCGATGTAACTGGATTAAATGAGGACTACTGTATTTCGGAACAGGAGCTTGATAATCTTTCTCTCTACTTGAACACTAAAGAGACACTCTTCGTGGGAATAGAACAACATTACCCCTACTGTCCAAAAATTTTTAAGTTCACTATAACGGAAGTCGTGGTTCATTAAAACTAAAAAATGCTATGTGCATTTCTAATGTATGTGAGTCAGGACTAAGGAAATGTGTTCACTATAGCTGAAAGTTCTCTATATCCGGAGTTGACTGTACATATAAATTAAAAAAGCCACAGCATTCTCTGTGTATAAGTTCTAGGGACTTACGGAGTCTTTTGCTGACATTTTTCCTTTTTAGATAATGTAACAAAATAATGAAAGCATTTACAAGTCTAACATAGGCATAAAGAGGGGTTCACAAGTATGATTAAGGATTTAAAAAAGGCGGTTCTGGAACCCAGCGATTCAGAAGAAAGAAAAAAAAAGAGTTTACAATATACGCTATAGCACTTCAGCATGATCTCTGCATACGAAATTACCAAAAGCTTAATATGAGGTATGATCAAAAAGTTTAGGGACAACGTGTAAAATTCTTTACCCTGAATAGTTCACATCAACGAAGTACTACATCCACCTTCAAAGTAGTCACCTTGGGCGACGGTACACTTCTGCCAACGTTCGTATAATTTCTGGAAGCCATTTTCCTCCATCTCCCATAAGGTTTTTTGCAAAGCTGCTTTCATCTCTTCTGATGAAACAAAACAACATCCCTGTATTATTTTTTTTTTAATTAATGAGAACTGGTAAAAATCACATAGGGCTAGTCGTGTGAATAAGGGAATGGGAATAACCTGGGTACTTATAGACTTTGTCAATTAAATCACCCAATATTGTCATTAGTTATTCTTTTTGTTCAGTAATCAACAATCGAGGGACAATGTGCTGGGACACTTGGTGTATGTTGAGATCTTCCATTGGAATGCACTGGCAACTTGTATATAAGTGTCTAGACTCTGCAATTTCTACAAGTGTTTGACGGCGATCTTTTCAAACACATTCAAGACACCAGTGAAACATTTTCTGTATTCCATGAAGTCGAAAGTCGGCCAACATTGTCCAACGATTCTCGGCCCTCTTTAAAATGCAGATGCCATTCATAAACCTTGGATCTCATTATGGTAGATTCATCATACACATTTCTTAGCATTTCCAAAGTCTCTATTGGTGTCTTACCTAACTGTTGACAGAATTTAATGATACAGCACTGCTCAAGAAAAGCCAATTTTCTTATGTCACCAAGCTAAGACAACTGACTTTGGAAGGTAACAGCTGTGAGTGCTGTTCGTCCGCATGACATGGGATAAATCAACTCAGTCAGGCAGGGGTAGGTTGGGAGAATCCTTTCCAAGCAATTTAACTTTAGGTACTTGCTTTCGCCACATCATCAGGAATAACCACAGTCCCGGAATTTTTGGATCATACTATGTTTAAGCTAATATAAAGCTTTCAGCATAAAATGCACACATAATCAATACTCTCCTTAATTGTCATTTTAATTGTAAATAAAATATATCTTTTCAAATTTCTAATTAAATACTAAATAAAGATTAATTAAAATTCATTTTATATTATTCATAGGTAAAACACACAACAGTATATTATATGTAAAACTAAAAAATCTTGGTCATGAAAAAATACCTTTTACAAAGTTAAACACTAATAGCAGCATACTTATATTTTGCAATATTAATAATTTAATAAATATGCTATGATAAATATAATTAATCTGGTAACTATGCTTAATCGCATCATGCTTTGAGTTTTACAAAACATATTTAGCAGTTTTTCGAAATTATGTTTCTAATTGAGGATCAGAAAAAAATCCTCCTATCCCCACCCCACCCGATAAAGAAAAGTAGAAAACCATGTCAAGTAGTGTTACCCAGTAGAAAAGTCTGCATTTCTGTAATATTATTAACTATATTAGAGATTATTTTTCACTCATCTTAAAATTCAATGACTTAGGATATTTTATAATATGAAATTAACATATTAAAGTATAACTAAGCAATATTATTTGTAAATACATTTAAAAATCTGTTAAAAATATCTTTTTTCTCTTCGTTCTGAAATTATTTAGCTGAATATGGCCAAATATCTGTTCAGTATTCAGCCTACCAAATTCACCAGTGTAGAGATGTCCTGTGTCAATTACAGTTGACGTTGCATTACTAGAAAGAAGCTTTATCTGATTGAGCCATCAAATCGCAGGACACTTCCCCCTATGCATGTTAAAACACAGGTATAAAAATCACTTGCAGACAGTAGGCCACAAAAAATTTAAAGGTATTGCACAAGAGCAAATCAAGCAGTGATATCATAAACGATCAGTTTTTTACACTTGCGGCTGTTATTTTGGTATTAATAACAATTTCTGGGATTATATTTGTTTCTTAAAAGAAAAGAATTTCTTAGGATGATTTTTCAAGAATTTTCAGGTAATCACAAGAAAAAAATAATTATTAAGTGTCTAAAGCATTACAACAATCAAAATTATTTGTTTCTTCCTCCTACATACCTACCAACATTCCGTTATTGAAAATCTTACAGAACACAATAAAAATCCACTAAAGATTAAATGTTTATCCTTACAATACAGTTAATTATAAATATCAATTTTATTAAATAAAAATCAAAGCAAGTTATTTAGAAATCTTTTTTCATAGTATGAAAATCAGTTATGATTTTTATAAGCTGATTAATGGAAATACAAATTTATATCAACATCTGTAAAAGAAAGTCATAAATGATCAACATACCTAAATTTGTCATAAGACAGATTGTTATTATTTATGAGAGTGTTCAAATGTGAGAGGAAAATATATATGATACACCCCGCTAGCAAGTGGGGACATGCAACCAGTGTTATATATATCAGTCTCAAATAATATCCAATTTCAAATCTAAGGCTCGCCAAAGTGCCAACATACACCATTTTGCAAGATTTTTTTCAGGGAATCATTCGAAGCATCGACTTAACAGCAATCAAAATGAGATATATCTGTCACTTATATGGTTCGATCACCATAAAGTAAAGCAGGCATTCATTTGAAAAGTAGCAGCATTTTAAAAATTATAAACTATAACGAGTTTTATCATTAACTCTGATGTACTAAATGCAAAGATTTCAATTCTCTGAAATTTGGCGGAATTCCCCCAACTTAAATCAATTTACTGAATTTGGTGAGAATTCTGAAGATAGATCGCTTGAAATCCCTTAATAACTGCATTATTTCTGATCAGATAGTTAAAATTTAACGCTGGATTGTACTAAAACCTATACACTTATTTTCAAAAATGCTATTTCCTTAAGCTCTCAGTACATTGCGCCAAGCCTAAAACTCTGCAAACCACTAGAACTTACTTTCTCAAAATCGGCATATCAGCCATTTTATCTTTTGCCAAACTAACAAATTTTACATAATAGCCTCGGAAATCATCAATCCTTATTATTTTGCATACAAAACATGTCATTCCTGCTCTGATTTCCCATGCACATGATATTATAATTAAAAAAATAACTTTACAAAAATAAACTAACAAAAAAATCATTATTATTCTTTTATTTTTACTTATTTAAGAATTGAAAACATTTTATTCGACAAAATTGCAACACATGACAACCACGATGCTCATTTCACACGTTTTTCACTATGGGAATGGGGGTTACAATTACGGAAAGCATAAAAAAATCTCAAACTCTGGGAACGGGTGGACTTTCAAAGTTTTAAAGTGGACTATCATTTACTCTATATTATTTTACACATCTGTGCAAAATTTCAGGCTGATTGGTCCGTTTTTGTGGATTTGTATATGGTCTAAACCCACAAACACAGTTTCATTCTTATTATTACTTAGATTTCTGTGTATCAAAAGCATACATTTATAAAAAACATTAGTTAAATTTACACATTTTACAACATTTAAGCTATTAATAAATGGTGGTATCTATGACAAGTTAGAGAGAAAATGGAGTTTCTGCTGTATAAGCAAAAAATCAATCATATCTTTATCTCATACGGTTTTCAATTTAATAAATTTACAAGCATAATTTAGCTGAACATTAGTGACTGAGGTACCAAAGTTTAAAAAATTATGTTTTTAAAAATTTTGTTGAATAAAAACACTTCTTTCTAAAAATCTTACAATAATGCCAATTAGATTTATAATAATCTTAAAATGTAATCAATTTCTTACATTAAACCTTACATGTTGGCAGCAATGCTTCTAGCATAAATAATGTTAATTCATTAAATCAAACACAGTTCCATATTAACCTTCCTACCCTGTTGAAAAAAAGTTACGTTTTACCTGGATGGGTCTAATCGACCCAGTTCGTATAGATTTATTCAAGTCTTTTACAATAGTTCCCGTTGGGCTCATTTTGTATGCTATTATTAGTTAATGATTAAGTATGTATATTTTACCTCATTTATACCTCTTTTTTACTGTTTCTCCCCCCCCCTCTTCCCCCAGTTCGACCGATTCCTTGATTGCATATGTGGCTTGTTAAAATATTTAAACGCACGAAATAATTACTTCTATTTTACTTATTTCTACATATTTTACTTACATATGAAATATTATTGCACATTACAATATTTACATATTAATACAATATTTACAATATTGTCAAGAGCATGCAATACAAAAGTATTTTCATGGTCTTGACAAAGATATGACTGACAAGATCCACATCTTGTCAGTCATATCTTCATCAGTCATATCGTCAGTCCACATCATCCGAGTTTTTCTATCTTTCTTAGGGCCGCATTCTTTGCACCTTCCTCGTTTAGGTGTTTTCAAATTATCTGCATGGTCTTCTTTTACAGCTAGTAACTTCTTTTTTATAGCTACCAACACATTCGTTTTTTCCCGGCGATTTCTTTGAGAGTCTGTCAGCTGTTTTTCGATTTCTTTCAGAAAAAGTCGTCTTTTGATAAGTTTGCGTTCATTATACGACGGATTTACGTGCATGAAAACAACAAAAGCATTAATTGCAGCTAGATCAATCATTTTATAAAACAAACAAACCGGCCACCTCCTTGTTCCTCTCTTACATGTATAGGTGGAAGCTTGTTTATCTGTTGTACCCACTCCACCTTTAGTTTCATTATAAGATTAAATCTGGTTTCTTTTCATTTTTCTGTGACACTTTTGCGTCCTGATGCATAGTGCAAAGAAGAATCACTGACTTATTTCTTTTTGGAACATACGGTACCAGAGTCTTATCCTGTTCAAATCCGAACACTGAGGAGAATACAGCCCTATCAGATGATACTTGAAATTCAGGACGAAAAAACGTTTTATTTTTTCTGAGAGTCCCAAAAAGTGTTAATTTCTCTTTAACAATTCTTCTGCAAGATATAATCGGTTTAAAAAATTATCCACCGTTATGTTCCGAGCAGTGTCCTCAACTGCCTTTACCAGGCGCAAAACAACATTTATTCCTTGCTTTATATCACGCTCACGATGAAGAGGCTTTCCAATATACATTTCAGCGTTGTACCCGTATGCTGTTTTTACATCCGACATCAACCATTATTTAATTCCATACTTCCATCTTGGCTTTGTTGGTAAATATTGCCTAAATGGGCACTTACCGCGAAATGGCACGAGCTGTTCATCTATCGTCAAACATTCGTAAGGCACAAGCATCTTCGGAAATTGTCCAACAAACATCTCAAATAATGATCTTATTGGTGCTAATTTATCCAGGCGTCGCGACTTGTTCTGCTTTCTTTGTTGTCAAACCTAAGGAACTGCCTAATTATTCCAAAGCGTTGTAAAGACATAGTTGCACGAAAAATAGCTCGGCCATCATCTTCGCTGCACAACTCTTTGAGAGATTCTCCTGCTGATTTATAAACACCAGCAAGTTTCACGGCTGTTATTGACTGCTCAGTTGTTCGCTGAATTCCATAACGCGTAGGATCAGGACTCAATTTCATAATGTTGTGTTGCCTATACAGCAAAAAAATAATAAATAAATAATAATAATAAAATTTGTTAGGAATATCAGGATTTTTTAATAAACAAAACATTTTGTAAAAATAAAATGAAAAATAACTATAAATTGAAATTAGATTACTTACCGAACTTAGCATGAAGTAGGAGCGACTTTACACCATTCAGTTTTGTTTCTACTAACAAACGTAGACCGTGGCTGAATTCTTTCTTGAATATCTGTCGTATCTCTCGCTTCATCAGAAATATCTTCATTCGATATGTGATCTGATTCATCTGTTTCAACACATTCATCTTCACCTATATCAGATAGATCTGAAAGCTCTTGATCAGAAAGCTCTTGTAAGAGTTTTCTGATCTCTTCTTCAGAAAGTTTACGTTTGCGATTTGCCAAGTTATTGAACTAAAAAGGAAATGGCTAAGCATACCAGGCAGATAATAGATCATATTTATCCTTCAATATAATCCCGTCATCTATCGACCGTACAATAAAATAAAGTCTATTCAAAATATGAATGGGTTTTCCATGTATTTCTACGCAAAATGATAACATGGGTCGATTCGACCCAGACA
This sequence comes from Cheiracanthium punctorium, assembly GCA_038373885.1. Classification (NCBI taxonomy): domain Eukaryota; kingdom Metazoa; phylum Arthropoda; class Arachnida; order Araneae; family Cheiracanthiidae; genus Cheiracanthium; species Cheiracanthium punctorium. The sequence continues at coordinate 53,743 of JAWZYV010015262.1, forward strand.
GGTAAAATGTCACTTTTTTTTCAAGGTGATTAATAATCACTCTTACGACTCTCAAAAACTCACATATTAAACGAGGGCACATTTTTGAGGAATACATGAAGTTTGAAAGATCTAAATTAAAACCCGTGGAAGATATCGAAAGATCAATTTTAGAAATGGGTCGAATCGACCCAGACAGGGTAGAAAGGTTAAATTCTGCATATAAAAAGTCAAAAATTATTTCAAGGGTGAAATGAGTTTTTAAAAAAACACGGTACTAACGTATTATCCTGCCAAACTATTTTTCCGTCAAATGAGTTGCCAATCGTATTCAAAACCATTGATAATTTCATACCCGGCATTTCTCTTGGCGAAAAAAAATTGCTCGTCTTGGCGGACCGCGGGGCAATACGTAAGTACCAAAAACACTTTATCGATTGACAGGATTTTGTTCAACCCAAAAAATCCCAACTGAAAAACTTAAATGGTTTTTTTTTTCAAAATTTCAAATTTAATTACATAGGTAATACATCTCTTGATATCAATACACCAATTGCAGGGTTCAATGCATACGATAATTGGGTTTGTATTGCAGCCTCATCACAAAATTGCAAACGATTAATATGGCCCTTTATAAAAATGCAATAAATTATAACAGCACTTCACTGTCACTTAACCTGCTTTATCAATTATTTTAACAAAATGTATTTTACTGGAAAAAAATTCCTGGATCAACCCCTGACTTGTAAAAGGTCTGTAGAACTTTTCATAGTGCACCTATGAAATTGGGGACAACTTTTGTTAGCAAAACAAGGTTATACTGATTGTCTGTACACAAGGTTAATGGTAAACAACTCCATTTACTAAACAGTATTAATACGAGTAAAACCGAGCAATATTAAGCATAAACAATGGGGGAATAATTCCGTAAGCGGAGGCAGGTTTAATTGGCAACATTATTTTTGTCTTCAACGTCTATATATAAGAAAATATAAAACCAAAACTACAATACACTAAGGACCTTCTTAAAACATTTCTAAACATATTTCAAATGCAATATAAAACAAATTGAACATAACCAAAACACTTAGCTCTACACTGCCCCCGCTTACGGAATTTATCCCAACAATGGAATATTTGTCTTAAATAAAAGTACTAAGCTTATAATAAAAGCAAAACTCGTTAAAGCTTTTTATTGTTATTATTATTCAGTGATGAATGCTAGAAAACAGAAAATATAAGTGGGAAAATATAAAATATTCCAACTTAAAGCTCTATTTTTCAGGTTTTTAAAGAAAAACTAAACTTGCCATGAGATTTCTCTGGCAATTTATGAGCTAATTTTTAATCCCGGTGGCGTATGAATCTCAAATCGTATCATTACTTTAATTTTAAAATTGAAAATTAGTGTTTTTCTGTTTGTTTTTTACAGGTATATATAAAAAATATGACTAGAGTAGCAGGAATTGAATATAATCACAAATTATTTTAACTTTGCAATCGTAATTCCCCATACACCGATACGGAAAAAAACGTAAACAATGCATTTCACAAATAAACCGACAGTGGTTTTGTTGAACAGTGACGTTCTTAAACTTCATAAGTCTAATATCTATTTAACTGTTTCTGTACAATACTTCAATAAAATGAGAGTAATGATTAGAAACCGAGAAAATTAAATTTATCCAGGCTTTACTAATTGTTTTATAAGAGAAATAGGTTACGTGTAAACATTAGGCTTAACGGCTTTAAAATACACGTCGTTATGTTTTAAAGCATGAGTTTTTTTGAAAAAGTAATATTTCTTAGCAGAAAGATTTCAGAAAATATAAGTAAAAATTAAAAAAACATTATCTTTAAAATCACCTTCAATTCTTTACGGATCCTCAAGCGTTTCACATTCACGTCGTCACGGATCGTAAATGGTTGTTTGTGTTTGGTTCGCAGCACCGGACCGGCTGCCACAGCTACAGATAAACGTCGTTAAACTACAAAGTTATTCCAAAACCCGTTTTATAACATAAAATATAGCAAGTTTACGTGGAAAGCATGGTTAAATTCTGTTAACATTTTTTTTCTGTTGAAAAATGACAGAATAGTTCTGTATTTTTAAGATTATTTTTTGCAGTGTGTGTACACGTTTTGCTCATGCGCCCTACATTAGATAATAAAAAATGCAAATTTTCTGGAAAGCTTTATGCGGATTTTCTTTTTGCTTATCATCACGTAAAGGGTTTTCTGATGCAGCGTTTCCCAACCTTTTAACATTGTGCCCCCCCCGCCCTTCCAAGCAAAGTATAGCTTACGATGACGCCCATACCCTCCCATTCCTCAGCATACATACAGTTTTTTATTCTTCAACTATGAACATTTAGTCGCTTTTTCTGCCAAATAATGTTATCGGTCAAGTTTGAGTAAAGATTTTAAACGAATATATATATATAAACTAGGCTGTTCGAGCCTCGTCAGGAGGAGACCCCCTTGAACCCCCTTAATTTTTTAGTTTCACTATTGCTGTAATATTAAAACGATATTAATTGACTATGTCATTTTATCTCGCATCTTTCGTGTATTTCGCCTGGTAACCCTATGTTGAAATTTTTATGATTGTAACCTATTTATAGAAAAATACATGTGATGCATATTCTGCAGCTTACGAAATACTGTAACGATAGATTAAAGCTGTTGCGAACTAATAGTATTTAAATATATGTAAAATTATGTCGCATTTTTGGGACACATTTTTCATACAATTTTCAATAAAGGGGGTGAGAGATAAAATGACATAGTCATTAATATATATATATGTTTTGGAGTGAAAAAAAAAAAGAAAAAATAAGATGATTTTTTTTAAAGCATGCATTATCACTTGCTCTTTGCCTGTTTTCTGGTGACCCCTGAATACGCCCGGAGACCTCCAAGGGAAGCGCGCCCTACTAGGTGGGAACCGCTGTTCTGACTCGCTCAATAGTAAAGCTTATACCATATTATCAGAACCGGATTAACGAGGTTTGGATGTACATTTTACTAACATTCTATTCCATTTCAGCCCTTGCACACCTATCCTGTAATTTTCTGTTCATTAGTGATGAAACTGTTTTAGAAATATTTCAAATATTTTATTGACAGTTACACTGTTAATAAAAGTAGTTAATATTTCACTATAAAATGGTACTGTGATCCCTGGGTTCAAATCCAGCTGTCGCCACGCGCTCTCCTTACAACTGTATGGGGATACGTTGAATTACTTCTATTACGCTGTATTTAAAAACAATTCCTTAGGAATATCTTCTGGAATTATATTTTTCAAACCGTATATTTATCCAGGGGTGGCCAATGGCCATCTCTCAGGCAAGTGGTGCGGTTCATATACAAATAAAATGTATTAGTTCAGTATGTTAAACTGAATCACTAAAGTTACTCAATTTCATTTTCTCTTATTACAGAGTTGTTCAAGAACATAAATGCTATTAAAATATATCATTGTCCTCATTCTCTCAGACAATTTTGTAAAGGAAATTCTTCCCATCTCCATGTTGCTTTTTTTAATAAACCTTGGTATTATCTTAGTAGGACGTATTTGGATTCTTATCATCAAAATTGTGAATAGTTACCCCTATCTATCAATATATTATTACAAGTTTTAATTTTTTTTTGATTTTAAAGAGAATATTTTAGTTCGTCTTAACCAATTCACCATTACTTATTTTAGTTCGCTACCAGTAGGGAATTGGTGACTGAAAGAACAGTGATTTGATTCATAATATTGTTTAAGATAGCTCACTTTAAACTGTGGTAATGTTTTTTGACATAAAAGATACGCTGGCTTCCTGCTCTTCTCCACAAAAAAAAAGAAGAAGAAAAAGTATTTTCCCCACGATTTGGGATTATGGTATTTTTCCCACGATTTCTCCACTTTAAATTTCCTATTCTCGTCTGCATATTTGATTATTTTAGAGAAAATGATTACTTAATCTGATTGAGAATTTTAACACTTTATAAAAAACGTATAACTATAAATATAATTTTCTTTATCACACAAGTTAGTTCACGAAATGAACAAAAACCAGTATTGATGAAAACGATTTGTAATTTGCACCATAAAATGGCTTGATGAATCACGTGATCAGAACACTTTCTCTGACTGGTTCTAGTTTCTGACCATTACAAATAATAGCTCCAGACTGACGGGGTTAAGTGTTCGTTTTGATTTAACGGATAAATAAATGGCTCTTTGAAATATTCTTTTGCTGAATCTGGCTTCCAACGGCAGTTTAGCCTGACCACTCCTGCGCTTAACTCATGAGAACATAAAAAAACACTGTAGTTAAAGTTTGAAATTATAAGGAAACACAATACCACAAGACGATCGTTTCGAGTGGTAAAAAGGTCCATTCTTTTTCACGAAGTTTAAGCAAGAAAATCTAGTTCTTATGCAAAAGCATTTTGCAATTGAAGAAGAGTGCATATTTTCTACCACCCGAAACGATTACGCTCGGGTATTATTTTATTTATACGTCTTGCATTTCAAAGTTATTAATGATTTCAACATATGTTTATCTGTTTTCATAGTACTTTATGAAGATAAATATGTGCAGAAAACGCAGTTTTAATCTTTTTTTCAAACTCTGAACATAAAAAAATGTTCTTTTGTACAATACAATGCATGACTATTCTTAATTAGCAACCGTAGCAAGAGGATTCTTCGAATAAAATACCTGCACAAACAAATGTAACATTTTGTATTACTCATCTCGAGTCACGTATCTTGAACTTTCTCGAAATATATTAAAGAAAGTGTCTACAGTTACAGGAACATTAGTCAAGTCGCTGATTAGTGAGGAAGGATTTAATTTCAAAGTCCTCTAGCTTTAATTTCATTTTGCGCCAAAAGGAAACAATGAATTCTCATTAAAGAAGGGATTCATTGTCCGAAATTAATCACTCTTTTTTTTTAATATTACTCTTGGTGTTCTTTGGAAAAGCGCATTTTATTGTGAGATAAGGAATTTAAAAAAAAATTATAATACTGTTATATGAAAATCAAAATGTGCTTGAAATTGGATATTTTGGTTAGAATTTTTTAATAAACTGAAGTTTTTGGTAATTTGGAGTTTTATCAGAAATTTATTGCGAGGTGCCCTTCCTGTGAGTATCAGAGCCGGGCGTATGGTGAAGTGAACGCTGCGATATACAATCGCTATCTGTAGGGGGGCGCCAAAATACCTGACAATATAATGTATATTTTGTCTCTTTTTTGCGTGCCCATATACTATTGAAATTAGCGCGATAGTCTCACTTTCTTACCGATAGTCTCATTTATAACCATTTTCAATAGCTTAATTAGTTCAAGAGTAAATCGCAATGTTTTTATCATTTTTTAATTCAGCTCTTTAATGGTTTCAACTAAAAACGAAACATATTTTTGTTTAGAACTCCTCACGTCCCTTCTTCAACAACCTGCATTATTAACGCTAATTGGCTCGGCCAATCAAAAGCAGCACCTACATTCATTCCTACAGTACACATATCAACTTTTTGAAATGGAACTCGAATTATGCCTCTTTAGAAAAAAAGTAATGTAAATATTGTATCGCTTTTGTGACATGAATTTTTGTATAGCAAAGGTAAACACTGCGTTGAAAGAAAAATTCACTCATCATCCCTCTGAAAACTTTTGGCTATGGGTGTGTGTGAAAAGTAACGGGGTGCATCTTTATAGATTGCACGACTTAGAAAATTACCTAGTTTCGGTATCAGTGAAGACACAAAACACTGACATTTTCACTGTCTGTCTCAAAAATACCAAGCATTATTCAAATTTGATTTCCATAAAATACTTAAGAGTAACTTAGTTACACGAGAATCCTTGACATTTTTAGCACATAATTTCCTGTAAAGATTTTTCATTTTTCGTAAATTGATGTCAGAATTATCTTTATCTGTACAGGCATCTAGAATGACCAAGTGGCCATAACGCTAAAAAAAAGTACATGGACGTTGATTGGCGTGCATACTGCTGGTAGGTAAATCGAGCGATGGCATAGTG
>JAWZYV010015263.1:0-61606 GCA_038373885.1 Cheiracanthium punctorium
TCTATTTTAATGTCCGAATGATAGCGCATGGCATAGTGAAAAAAATAGCGTAATAGGAACACAAAATTCCGGTGTTTTAATCAGTGGAAAATAGAAACATGAAAATGTTGAGTGAAGCGTGATGTAGAAGGCCATCTTCTTTTATTCATTTTTTTTCTCTACGAAGTGCACTTATCTCTTGGTTGAATGTGCGATTTTTTTTTTCTTTTATGTTTTTTTTTTTCGTTTTATTTAGTTTTGTTTTTTAAATTTTGAGATAAGATAAATGAAAATACTACTTTTAGTGCATGTTTTTTTTTTTTTTACAATCTCATAAAAATCCTTTATAACATACATTAACTAAAACATACTTTTCACAAAATAAACTCTTCGCAACAAAAAATTCAAACATAATATATTGTTGCTAAAATTTTTAACTGTATATAATAAATTTCTGCATGAAAATCTATAGGGAACAAATCACTACAAATTTATCATCATTTTTCTGTAAAAAGGAACTAAAAAATATTGCGATCTAGTAAAACTATGTGAACAAAATTTGCAATAACAAAAATCTAAAACAAACAAATCTTTCAGTTTAACAATCAAGTACTTTCAAGAAACTGATAATTTTTTGAAAGAACTAATACACGCTTGTATTATGCAAACGGTTAGTAATTATGAGTAATTTTATTCACTTTTTCATGAAGGAGAACTTTAGAGTTTAACTTAAGATAATTTATAGACGAATTAGTCACAAAGAAACAAGGTCTTTACTTGAGATACACTAGAGCTAACAGCAGTCATGTTTTGCAGAAATTTTACATGCATTTCAACTTGACAAAAGAAACAATTTACTTTCTTTATATATATTTTCTTTTCTGTCGCTTCGCTAGATCATTCTGAAACTTTTACGCATTTCAGTTCTGTTTTTAACTATAAGCTGGAAGAGACACGTGAAATATACGTCTGATTGAGTAACATTGCAAAATGCTATTCTTAAACGAATTTCAGGCGGAATTTAATTAAGTTCGTATGTACCATTATCCTCACATATCCAACATACGTTCTCCCAAAATAGTATTAATACCTTGAGTGTTGTTCTTTAGCGGTATTGTACTCCTTAACCCTCTCGTCACCCTGAACCTCATATGAGGCTCCTACTTCAAATAGCAATATTTAGAGAGAAATCAATTTAATTTAGTATTTTTTTCTTTCAGTGATATCAATATCATTAATTCATGTAGAAAGTATATGAGGCTCTTAACTAGATGCATAAATCGTGCCAAGATTGCAGTACTAGTCAATTTGGATCATTTTTTACAGTTTTTCGCTCCATTGTTTCACGAGAAAAAATAAGAAAATATTTACGCTGCTTTTTTACAGTTTTTTTTTCTTTTGAAGCTAAGTACAGTTTTTTTCTTATTCCTCAACCTTTACCTAATATGTGCATCCTTTTAAATTAATTTTAGCATAACAAAATGCTTCGAAAATTCAGAAATTAATATTAGAAAAATCTAATATTAATCGACATTAGAAAAAAAATATTTTTGCATGATTTATAATAGTATTTCAGATGCATTAAATGCTAGACAGATTTTTTTTTTCCTCTGATTTTTCATAATTCGGTGACGAGAGGGTTAAAAATGAAGTAAATTGTAAAAAGTTCTTTTATGTATATGCTCTTGTATTTGCAAATGTAATTTATTGACATGTAAGAAATTTTGTATATCAATAAAATAGCCGCGCAGTTAAATACTTACAGAAAATAGTTGTTTTTAATCTGTTAATTAATTTAAATTACTAATAAACTTTTAAAACTTTTGAAGACAATAATGTAAACAGAAAAAAACCATTGAACTCCTTATATGTAAATAAATTATTTATTTAAATATGGGATGATATACATGTAACCACTTTTTTGATTTTCACCACGTTAAAGGGATATAATACTCACTTCTTAAGGACACTCTCACTTCTTAAGGGCACTCTCACTTCTTAAGGGATATAATAACTCTTAAGGAAAATGCTATTTAGCTGTTAAAAATTATGCCAATTGATGATTACTAGTCTGAACTTCTTTTTCCCTGGTAACAATCGACCACTCGAAACCTGAAAATACAGTACGAATTCATCCAAGATATTCAAAATAGGCGTTAAAGCTTGGCCTTCTCATCCTGAAAACTGTTAAAAACAAATACAACTTAACAGCCCATTTTATTGATTAAATTCAACCTTTTTACATGCCAATGTTCCCGATTGTTAAAATCAAATTAAAAATTTATTTAAAAATTTACTTTATCAATATTGACTTGAAAAAAAATTAGCATATATAGCAAAAAGATATGTTGATTTTTTGAAATAAAGTTGCATTTCTATCAGTAGTGGGACTCTGGAAAAAAATCATAATCATAACCATTTTCTTTAACTTTTACAGAGCTATCTTGATACACCCTAACATCAACTTTCAAACTTAATTCATATCTTTACTTAAATTCAAAAATAAATTGTTCATTAAGTCTTAATATTTAACTTTTCATTTAAACTACCCATTACTTTATTCCGCTTTTGAAACAGATATAAATGTATAGTCAGATATAACCAATGTTCTCAATTGGGAACAGAGGGAAAATTATTGCATACATTTTTTTCATTTTTTAAATGAATATTTTTTAATTAACACATAAGAAAAAATGCAAAAAATTAATTCAAAATATCCCTGGATCTGAATTCGGTCTGGGAAATTTACATGCACGTGTGTCTTGAGTAGGAAATTGTGAAGCACAATACTCACACCACTGCACGACATCTGCTTGTGTATAAAAAAAAAAAAAGAATAACTTTTACCGTGAACTCCACTGGTTGAGAGTCTTCACTGATGGTTGCTTTATGCCTCATTAACTCAATAGGATGCTAACATATTTTTATTACCTTTTTGATTTTATAATCCTGTAGGTACTGTCAGAATATTACATGATGGAGAGATTAATGCAATTTCTGCCACTTCAGAGCGGCATTTATTTTTTCCTCAGAAACTTACTCATGCAGTCATCCTTTCGGACTCAAGTGTGGCTCGTTGTTCAGTAGAATCCATGCTTAGTTACCCTTACAATGAAGATTCAAAATGCCAAAAATTTTCTAAAATTGTATCAGATGTGTACATTAAGGTTATGACTAAAAATTTTTTTTCGCAATTTTGTATCTCCGATATTTGCAAATGATGAACTTTTGGAATTATATTACTAAAAAATATTATTGAAGGTGACACCAAAAAAAAAAACCTCCTGCACCAACTCATTTCTTTTTCAGAGTGTGCAAAAAAAAAAAAAAAAAAAAAAAACAAATGGTGTTCATAATAACATATGACTAGTGTTTGATTGATGTATTTACTGTACTTTCTGATTTTTTAGTTCAAAATTAGTATTATGAACATATTATAAATAAAGTGAATCAGTGAAGAAAAATTTAGAATCGTAGATGAGGAATGTAGCTAAGAATTGAACAAAAAGACGAGATATACCTAAAATTGAAACACTTATCTTTTTACTCGACCACCACAAACTACAGGCATTATTGGTTTTTATCTTGCTACTTCAAAATGATTTATGTGACACAACAGCAGTGAATTCTGGTTAAGTCAATGGATTTGTTAAAAATTAAAAACTGCAATTGTCACAAGAGGATTTAATCAGCCACAGTACATTAACTGCCAGCATCATATTCTTGATGGAATCATAAAGCATAATTCAGAGTTCTTTATTCTGAAGCCTTCCACCAAACAAACTCTAAACGAATTTGTCAACGAAGAGATAAAACAATACCATGTCTTGCAACGTTCTCACAAGCCAATAGGTGAAATGAAAACTGTTCCAAATCTAGGTTGGCTAGATGATTTTCAATTTCTGTATGTGTTACGTAGAACATTTCATTTCATTAAAGAAACTGGTGAAAACCTAGAAATTAAAAGTAGAGGATTATTATCTCTTCAGAATGTCAGATAGAATATACATGCTATACATTTGCCTTTACACTATTTCGTATTTCTTACTAAATGGAGAATGTCACTAGAATGTCACTTGAAATATTGTGAGCTTCCATCTCCACAGCATGGCTAAAATCTCTGTTTTCCCAAAAGGATTCACCATAAACCAATGGATGGTATTTCCAAATTAAATTGACCTGGAGGAACGAAGTGCTTTGAAACTCGCCGCAATGCAGATAAATCCGTTGTAGGCGTAACACATGCAGATATTTTTGCTTAATGGGAGTGAAAGAAATGAATGGACAGTACCAAAAATGCCAAACAGAGAAATATTCAAATCTGAAATTTATTTCAACAAATACCTTTTGAGTGTGCTAAAAGTACTTGAGTTACTACTTTCATTTCACTTTCACTGGTACGGAGCACTTTTTATGAATTGAACAAAATAATTGCCATTTTCTGATTCTGTATTAAAAAGTTCATCAGTAGCTACTGCTCACAATGATACTTACGTATTATCCCAGTGGACCGACAAGACGAGCGATTTTTTGCCAAGATAAATGCCGGGCACATGAAATTTTTGATGGTTTTGAATACAATTGGCAACAGTTTGACAACTCATTTGACGAAAAAATAGTTTGGCGGGAATGACCGCCGGGATAATACGTAAGTACTCGGGCAATTTTTTTGTCATAACCCTAGTGTGCATTTGCCGCTCTAACTGAATCTCCGGCCACTGCATAATTTTAGGAAATGTGAGGACCGATGAACTACCTAAAAAGCTTACCCCCATAAAAAAGTCAAAAATAGCCTGTTCCTTTTTTCAACATTGTAACAGATATTAAAGAGGAACGTTTACTCAGATTTCAATACAAAATTAGTAGAAAGATCTTTTAACGAGAAGCAGACCTTAGACTATACAACAAAAGATCTTAGGCCATACACCATGCCGAAGGGTCGTAGCTCAGTTCCGACTATTTAAAGTATACGATTGTTTGACTGCGCATTATACTGCATGGTCAGATTTCTCAGGCAAACTGTTCCATCAGTCGCAGCCAATCTATTATTGATGGCCGCCACATTCTCCACTCAATCTTCAATTGTCGTCTTTCGCCGAGCAATTATGGAAAGAAAATAGACGAATGACTGTTGATGATCTTGTTTTTTTTCTGCTTTTGTAATCTCAAATTTCTGTCATTGAAAGTACACCTACAAGGAGAGTCTAAACTCTTGGGCAAAACTTTATGGGGTGATAGGGCATATAATAAGGAATCAGAATCACATAGCAATGTGAGGTCAGCAACGTCGTCTTCATGTAGCTGTTAATAATGATGACTTTGGAAAAAGTGCTGGAACAAAAGTGCACTTTTCGTCCATTGTTCGTCAGAAACTAATGTATTTTTCTCCGAAAACAAGAGTCTAAAATTCGTAGTTTAAAAATTCTATTTTATTACCTGGATATTTTTGGGGACGAGCCTATTGCTTATGAAACTTGGTTAAGAAATTAGACGAACACTTCAATAGTTTCCCCAAAGTGATTGATACCAGGTAAATGAAAACTGCGTTTTTCACCCCACATTGCTATGAGATTCTGATTCCTTATTATATGCCATATCACCCCTTAAAACGTTTTGCCCAAGAGTTTAGATTCACTTTAAATGTATTATAAGAGCGTAACTTATATGCATGTTTAAAAACAGTTTAAAATTAAATTATGTTAATTATGATACATATGTTAAATATCTTTCTGTTTTAATGTACTTAATGAAATTAAACCTAGCTCGTCGTGAAAGACTTGCAAATTCAATTAACAAATCATGTACTTATACTCAATATTAAACAATAGTATAACATTTTAATTAACAAATTAATACCTGGAAAGCCAATTAATTTGTTTTTGACATTTCTTTCTTGTAAACAATAACATATATCAAAATCTTTTTCACATCTGTAACAAGTAGGCTTTCAGTCATAATGACATAGCGTTGATACATCAAAAGACGCACGATCCGTATTCATTGAACGTATAATTACTGAAGAAAAATGACTTAATTTGCACACGTTTGATGTTTCGCTTCACGCAATTCTTAAGTTAACTCGTGATTTCAGCATAAAAATAAATTTGAAGTTTCATTACCAAATTACATAGTGTACTCTTAAAATTAAAAAAAGAAAGAATATATGGAATGACTTTCATCATTCTCTTTCAATTAAAAGAAAAAAAAAGAAAAAGTGAAGAAAAGTTATTTAGACCAGGAAGTGTAATTCGAACTTTTTCCTGCTAGTTCCTTTTATAGTTCACGATGCAGTAATATGAAGAATATAAATAGTTAACGAGTGAAGATAGTCAGTGCATGTAAACATTTCGTGATATACTTCAGTTAAGAGCACACGTTTTAAAGAACAATGACACCATAAAATGAGTTTTGCGTGAAAATTGATCATTTCTTTACAAAAGATTCTTTCATTAGCGAGGGCAAACTATTAGATAAAGTAAACAAACTCTTTAGCAATTATGAAAATTTCATTAACTGCGAGTTTTTAAATGATGTTTATTAATTATGGAAGTCTATTACCTTATTTCAGAAATACAATTTTCAAGCAATCTCAAAATAACTCTCTCTCTCTCTCTCTCTCTCTCACTATATATATATAAAATCTAGGCTGTTCGAGCCTCGTCAGGGGAGCCCCCCCATGAACCCCCCTAATTATTTAGTTTCATTATTGCCATATTAAAACGATATTAATTGACTATGTCATTTTATCGCTCATCTTTCGAGTATTTCGCCTGGTAACCCCATGTTAAATTTTTTATGAGTGTAACCTATTTATAGAAAAATACATGTGATGCATATTCTGCAGCTTACGAAATATTGTAACAATAGATTAAAGCTGTTGTGAACCAATAGTATTTAAATATATTTAAAAAAATACATGTGACGCATTTTCTACAGCTTACGAAATATTGTAACAATAGATTAAAGCTGTTGTGAACCAATAGTATTTAAATACATGTAAAATTATGTCGCTTTTTATGTCGCATTTTTGGGACACATTTTTCTATAAAGGGTGTTGAGAGATAAAATGGCATAGTTATATTTTAAAGTACAGGGTGCCCTTTAAATACCGCCCAAACTCTTAACAGCCCAATTACTATTTTGGATTAATAAAAAAATGCCCAAAGAACCGTACTCCTACGATCCATAGTTTTCAAGAAAAATGCGAGGAAAAAGCAGAAGCATGTCATATCCGGTGTACTAAAAAAGCCTTTATTGAAAACATGAACATAGGTTTTGCATATGCTTAGATAAAATGATGTTCAAAATGTCCACTGTACATATCGAGGCTTGCATGCGTCTGCTGTGTGCCGTGTAATGGATAACTGCTCGCGCTGCATCAGTCTGGTGACCACATAAATACATTCAGCTTGAAGGGGAGGGACTGAATCACTTTCTGTTGTAATTAGGTCTCGATACATCAATTCTTTCAAATCTTTAAGAAGCCAAAGGTGATAGATCTGATGATCGGATGAACGTAACGGTCATAAAACCGAGTTCTCCAAGTTTAATCCAGGGTGCAATTTAATGTTCTAATTGTTTTTCCTTGCACCGAATGTGACGTCATACTTTGTTTTTCCTCGAAAACTATGGGTCGCATAGTCACAATTCCCAGACATTGTTTATGGACTCATTACCAGGAACCTGGCTGTGCAGAGTTTGGGCGGTATTTATGGGACACCCTGTATAAGCGAGCTTAATGGTGATTGGCTCCTTGGGTTAGCTTCCTGGAAATACACATAATGCTTATTATGAATAATGTGTTCTTAAAAATATTGGACAAAAATATCCTAAATAAGCAGATTAATATTTCGGTAAATTTTCTTGTTTATCGAAGAATTATCTAAAATGAATTTTATTTGAATTCACTCAATCAATGGTTACAAACGTCATTAATTTGATGTTGAATGTTAGCACAAGAAATTTATAATAAGATTGTGAAATATGTAAAGTTATTGTCAGAGTGATATATGTAGGTGGTATCTATTTTAATGTGCGATCAGGAAGGCTGACAAAAAAAAAGCTTCTAATTTAGAATGTCCCGTCTACTTATTGTCCTTAGAAAATTGCAAAACAACATTTTCATTATATCATGAAAAAAGACATATGTTTTTTCATAGCACGGATGCTACACTAAAGATACACACATCACGTTTAGAGATCAAAACTTACAATCCGCATTTTTATACCCAAAGCTATTGTACTCTGTTCGTTTTGATCAACTTTGCTTTCATTTAGCTGTCACAGCTAGCTGCCTTTGTTGGGTTTTCTGTGGCACTACTTCTATAAAGAATCATTTTGTATAAGATTTAGACTTATTACTTAACTTAAGACTTTTCTGTATAGTGGGCGTGCTTCCATTTCATGTTGGACTTCAAAGGGCCCTATAAAACAGTTTGCAGGTGAATCAAGTATTTATACATACATTTCAAGATGAATATACAGACAGAAAAATAGACGTCATAGAGTATAGACTCTAATGAGATACATAAACAGTTTAATTCAGATCAATTAATTTAGAATTGAACTATGCCGTTGCATTAATGTACTTAAGCATGACTGTTAATTATTTTCATATATCAAATTACTGCAGAAGATAGAATTAATTTAGTTATGTAAAATACCAAATTACTTGAAAAAAGGTTAAGTTTAATACCTGCCAATACCAGACCCGATTATTAAATTTTCACATCATAAAACCTAGTATCTAAGGAAATTAAAATATTCTTTTTCAGTATACTTATAAACCACGAATAATAAACTTTTTTTATACACTAAATGACCTATAATAAAGTAGCAAACACTTTTGAATTCATACAAATTACCTTAAAATAGTCCTAAATCAAACATTATTTTATACATCGAAATATATTGCAAGCTGTGTATATCTATAAAAAAAAGTTGGAACTGTTTGTTACATAAAGGAAATATCTAAGTATGGGAAAAAATATGCGTGTAACAAATGTTCATAACAGTAAAATGACTTTTTCATGGAACTCTATTGCGCTAGACCGATGATGACTAAATCGTGTGACATTCTGAAATTTCGTAATGTAAATAGCAAAAATATGATTTTTGGAATGTAAAATCGATATTTGATAGGGTGAGCCACAGCACTTGCTTTTTTAAGGTTTTGTGAAAATTCTTTAAATTCCTGCTTCGCTAATCATGCGTATTTCTCATTTGTACATACTTTTAAAAAAATGTTAGAGATTGTAACGTACGTAAAAAAGAATAATTCTGGTGATATCTATAACTATAACACTAAAGATAGTTTAAGTAAATAATTTCAGTTTTCTAAAGTAGACTTCAGATATTAAAGAATTTTGCTAAATTATGAGGTAACTTGTCAACCCAATCGATACAAAGTAGTGTGTCTACTGCCATTCCGAAATACAATAGCATATAAGAAAAGCCTGGGATCTGTTATCTATAATGCTTTTCATTTACTTTCTTGAAAGTTCACCGTATGTAAATGCATAAGAAACTGTTTCACAATTTATATGATGTCACAATTTATGTGATTTTATTATGAGATAATTCAGCAAACACAGCTCTGTCGGGTACGTGACGGGCCAGAACCTTCTTTAACGGTTCAGCGTTGGCATTGGCAAGGTGGAATTTGAGCCACGTTGGTTCTGCACCGGCAACCCAACGTGGCGGAATGAAAGGAAAATTGGTTTTGGGTACGCAACGGTACAATGCCAGCTATATTTTATGATTAGAAGGGTTAGCAAACGGAGGTAATGTCAATGAGGTAACTTGTCAACCCAGTCGACACCCAGTATTGTGTCGACTGCCATTCCGAAGTAAAATGGCATGTCAGAAAAACCTGGGATCAGTTATTTATAGTGATATTCATTTCGTTTCTTGAAATTTCACCGTATGTAAATGCATAAAAAATTGTATCACAATTTATATGACGTTATTTGGTTTGCTGGGTTATTATGAGATAACCCAGCAAACGTCGGTGTGGCCTGTCACAGGTGTCGGCCTGTCACGTGCCCTATCGGGTACGTGACAGGCCGACACCTTCTTAACGATTCAGCGTTGGCATTGGCAAGGTGGTAATTGAAGCGATGTTGGTTCTGCACTGGCAAACCAACGGCGGCGGAGACAAGGAAAAATGGTTTTGGGCACGCAACAGTCCGATGCCAGTTATATTTTAGGATTAGAAGGGTTAGCAAACGGAGTCGAGAAGCTAGTGCTCTAAAGTATAAAGCCGATATTGGTATGGAAATAACATTTCTAAACAAATCTGTTAAAACTGACAAAACAGTACATGTTAGTGTTACTCACTATATACCGGGTGTTTCAAAAATGACCGGTATATTTGAAAAATCAATAAAAACTAAACGGGCAGCGATAGAAATAAACCGTTTGTTGCAATATGCTTGGGACAACAGTAAATTTTCAGGCAGACAAACTTTCAAAATTAGTTAAAATGTTACACAACAGATGGCGCTGCAGTCTGAAAAAATCTAAACTACGATATTTTCCACATATCCACCATCCACAGCAATAATATGGCCCATATTAGCCAATTCTGTTTATTGACGAAGCCGTCCAGGTTAAAATAAGCTTCGTCAGTAAACCAAATGCTGCCCACATGGATATCGCCGTCATCAATCCTTTGCACCATATCGTTAGCGAATGTCGCTCCTGCATCGATGGAAGCAGCACTGAGGGGTTGACGAGTTTGAATTTTGTATGGATAGAGGTGTAAACTGTGGCGAATCAGACGATATTTGGACGTTGGCTTAATTTGGACCTTAGCTGCAACACGGCGAACGGAAACCGGAGGCCGCTGTTGGATCACCTGCTGCACAAGCTTAGCATTGCCCTCTGTGGTCGCCCTCCCTTTCCAGCACGTCCATTCTTCACGTTCCCAGTCCGTTGAAATTTATCAAACATATCCTTTATTGTATCGCTTTCTAGTCCTCTGATTACATTAAATTTCCGTTGAAAACTTCGTCTTGTTGCAACAAAACTGTGTTTCAGTGGAATTCCAACAAGAAAAAATCGTCTGTTCTAAGGAATAAACCATTTTTTCTCAGCAAACTTGCAATCTGTGAACAGCACACGCTTACAGCAGAAGGGTGACTAACAGAATGGCGAACTCACAGACTGCGTTTTCTTCTATATTTTTCAAATTGCCTGCAGCGCCATCTGTTGTTGAAAATTGTAACTAATTTCGAAAGTTTGTCTGTATGAAAATTTACTGTTGTCCCAAGCATATTGCAACAAACGGTTTATTTCTATCACTGCCCGTTTAGTTTTTATTGATTTTTCAAATATGCCGGTCATTTTTGAAACACCCGGTATATTTATATTTATTTATTTATTTATACATATGTATGTATTATTGAACTACCGTTTACACTTGCGTTTATAACTTGCTCAGGGCTTCGGTTTAAATGAGCGTTTAAAGAATTAAGCTGGAAAGCATCAGTGGCGTGCTCACACATGATTTCAAATTTATTCTAAACGTCTTAAAACGAATGAAGGTAAGAAAATTCGCAAATAAAATAATACAAATTACATTTTGTGTATTCTATAACTAATAGGGTGGGGTGGGGCTTTAAAATGCAGTCTACAGTTACTGTACACAGTAGTTAAGTGTTGAAAGAAAGACAATATTTATGCAATCCATAAATGAGTCAATTGAATTAACTATAGATATTTGAACTATAATAAAGTTATTACAGTTATATTACTGTTTTTCTGATGGCCAATCTGAATTTCGGAAATCTTGGAGCAGAAAAAATAGTACTTTTAAAATATTCAACTAAATCTCCTTCTTACTATTTTCTTTGATTAATGACAACTTGGAATTTTCCAAATGCTATTAATGAAGTAACAGTATCGTTACTTTTGTAATTGATAATCTGAATAAACTATAAAAAATGCAATTTTTTGAAAGATATTCCCTTTTTTATGACATTTTAATTAATCAGCGTTAGCGTTACAGGAAGGGAACCTTTTACCAGAATTGCCCCACCACACCACCCCTACTTTTAATGTATGGGTTTGCTGCTGTAGAACCTCCCATATGTGAACATGTGAGTACTTATACACTGATTCAGAGCAAAGTCTCTTCCCTGGGTCATTGTCTGTCAAGGACACACCATTGCTTGAGGGAAGGCAGCAAGCAAGTAAACCATCAGTTTACATCGCTTTCCCAAAATTTTGCGGAA
Organism: Cheiracanthium punctorium; assembly: GCA_038373885.1. Classification (NCBI taxonomy): domain Eukaryota; kingdom Metazoa; phylum Arthropoda; class Arachnida; order Araneae; family Cheiracanthiidae; genus Cheiracanthium; species Cheiracanthium punctorium. Next base: position 12,216 of record JAWZYV010015263.1, read on the forward strand.
TGCCTGCCGTCACAGATGTTTTTTTTTTCTTCGTTCGTACTGCAATAGCAGTTTTATCAAAGAACTGAACTGATACACGTGTATTGTGTGACTCTCGTCCCGTTTCGAGTAACAGCGGAGTTTCCTTTCAAGTGGATAAAAACCAAAATGGAATTTTTATTGAAACCAACTGTTTTTTAACTTAGCCAAGCAATGGTAATTAATTAATTTGCTGGCTTTGTAAAGAATTTTTTGGTTTAGACGCGGGCTGATTTTTTAAGGGGTAAGTGAATTCTGTTATAAAGCATGCTAAACATTAATATTTGATTGTGTTGCATATTATTCACAGATGTGCCATGCTTCAGGATTTTCTTCTTGAGTCTCAGGCTTTGTTATACTATTTTGGGCCTCAGGATGTTTTTAATTTTTTTCAGACTTTTTAAAATTTTATTCATAAATTAATTTTTTTCCAATTTTCAGCGTTTATTGTGTTATATTTTTTAGTTAAAATAGTTTCCTGCATGTATTTTTTAATAATCTATATTTTCTGAATGTTTTTGTCAAATTTTGAAATTTATTTAGAATATTAAAATCAAGATATAAAATAGCGCTTTTATACTGACATTAATCGCATTTAACAAAAGAACAAATTATGTCTGCATTCATTACATATGCATTCTAAATATCTGCATAAAACTGTCAGGATTTTTGACTTCGAAAACGGGGAAGCTTTTTAATTTTGAAATCTTAACAAGTGTATATTCAACAGGGAAAAAAATGTTACAGGAAGCTATTTTCTACTTCAGAAATTAGCTTATACGAAAATATAAAAGCACATCAATATAAAATAAGATCTTTATTTAAAGTTTACATTTCTTTTTAATTACAAATAAAATACATTTTTATTTTTATTTTTTTCGTGGGTAAGAGGGACTTTTCATGAAATAAAAGTTCAGTAATATAAAATAAAATATTTACACGAAATAAATACTTTTCTCATAATAAACATGGGTTTATTAATAATCAATTCCATAATTAGTTTTAAATAAGGTTAGAATGTATTTTTATTGGAAATTAAAATTCTTATTTTTTTGTGTTTCCAAAGCTCTAAACATTTTTTAGAACTTCAACTCATTATAACTTTGAATTTATTAAAATAAAACTGCATCCTCAGCTTTCTACTATTGAGGCAGCCGGTTAAAACAAGGAATTCTTCCAGGATTTCTATCGCTTTTCTGTCTTTTTTTTTCTAGGGAAGGTGCCTGGTTTATAAAATCAAGCCGAGCCCGACATTTAACCGTTCGGAGTTTTCCGTGTTTTTCTCCGAAACTTATCGTAAGTACATGTTAGGACCCCTTAGAAAGATCCCCACTATGGGCAATCCACCAGTCGGCCGAGAGCTTACGAGTAGTTTATTGGCCGTAATCCCACAACAGAACACAACTTTTTTTTCCCGATGATAACGGAGTATTTCTGAAATCTTTTGAAGGCGGCTGGTCAATTCTTAAACCACGTAAAAAATTCAGAAATACAGTCTAGATTAATCTTCGACCCTGCCGTATCTTTTCCTCTCTGTTATTGTTACCCTGTTTCCTACGATGGGGGAGAGTAGGAAAGAGATTTTTAACATCAATAAACCCTTAGGGATAGAGAAATGCTTTGTTGTTCAATAAATATTGTTATAACAGGAAAAGATTTAAGTTTTTATTTATAAAGATGGGAAAATTAAAAGTGCTTCTTATCCTTAAAAGGCTAAAATCGCAAACGAAATGGTTTGATGACCTTTACATGAACTCGATGCTCGCTGAACTCGAGGTTCTTCTGAAAAAATACTCTCAATAGGACAAAAGTTTCATGGTATTCCATATGACTTGGTATACAATGTTGGAAATAAAGCTAATTTACATTCTTTAAAATGATCCGCATCAGAAACGGGATTTTGTAAGATTAGAAACTCGAACATTTTAGATTTAGATTCGGACCATTGCATAATACCATAAGTTTTCCTATATTTTTATTCAGTTACTTAATGAAATGCTTTGAGTACAATATACGGCTTTATTAGAACCATAAACATTAAAGTCTTCCATTGAGAATCATCGTGCCATCATCACAATTTGCCATTAATTCTTGTGTTGTTTATAAGTTTCAATTCATTTTAGCATGTCATCAAATACATTTCTAAGGTTATAGTTTATAAATACTATTTAGTTTTTATGCTTCATCTCTCTCTCTCTCTATCTATCTTTATCCCTCTAATACATTAATACTTAGTGTATCGCTTGTGAAAGTCATTTACTTCATCAAAAAATGTAACATCACGAGATAGTTTTATTATGAGTCGAATGAAATGGAAAAATAAATATTGATTTGGTTTTTCACAACATTTCATGTACAAACACGATCTTTCTTCCGAAATATATTTACTTTAAAACACGAAAGAGAAATTGAAACAAAAATATCATTTTGAAGCATAAGGCACGTTCAGTTCTTTGAGTTATAGAGGCGATCAAAATAAAACTATGCGTTTTTGAATTGAATAGCAAACACTTTGGGAGTATTTTTGTCCTCTGAGAATTGAAGTAGCTGATTCTGTAGAGATATACGCATTGAGAAAGGGGCGCTATGAAATGTCTATGTTTTTCACTTTAAGGTTTACTTCTTTTTCTTAAGATGTATGTTATATTGGTTTGAATATATTAATATGAACGAAAATGGCCCCTCTACTATGTGGTATATATTTTTCAATTTCTTATGTTTCGTATCCTCAATTTCGTATGTTTTCTTATGTTCCTTATCTTTCTTATGTTTAGGTGACATGAATAAGCATATTCTTTGAAAAATATCCACTAAATTCCTTAAAGCAATTAAAATCAAACCGAAAACTGGATTCCGAACTAATAAAATTAATAATGCATGTTCATGACTAGTGTATGTACTCTAATGGAAGGCTAATTTACAGGACTAATAAAAAAGTTAAAAGAATCTTGAAAATACATTGTGAATTGTTTAAAGCACTTTGTAACATAACAAGAGTTTGTCGTTATTTACAAATGTTTTACGAATATTTCGTAATTATTAATATTTCGTAATATATTACGAATATTTCGTAATAGCAGGCTTTCGTTTCTTTTTTTAGTTGCAAACACAGAGCCGACTTTCATTCCAAAACGTATAGTTTTAATTATATGGAATCGAACATTTGTTACTTTTTCATCTATTTTTCACTTATTCCTTCCTGCGTTTCAAGAACAATTGCAGCAATAGAAAACAGCTACACAACACACCTATTTATCCCCCTTTATAAAACATAACCGTTTAAACACTTCGACATTCCTTGGAAGCTGACGTGTTTATAACAGTGCATAATTTAGCCTAGGAAGTGATATGTTGAGTATTTTGAGGCGTTCCTCGATATTCACGTGAATGCATTGATATAATTTGCAATTTATTCATTGTTAATAGATTAATTATGTTTTTCATTTTCACGCATAATCAGAAGAAATAAGCACACTATAGCTATAAAAATAATACCGTATATCAACGTTTCTTTACGAAGTTTAATATCTAATAATTTTTCTTATATAGTGCCTTTTCGACATTTATTTTCATTCACATTCGAAGGAACGAGATTTCCATCTGGTTACTTAAAGAAAACTATACAAACTCGTTAAATATACATATATCATTCGTTGCTCGTCATCCTTCAATTAAAAAAAAAATTCTATCAAAGATAAGCTGTCAAATTGAAACACTTTATTTTACTTTAGCAGATGCACAATTTTAAAAAAATATATATCCACCAGTTTTGATTAGAATTGAAATATAAAAACTAAGGATAAGACTAATTTGTAAACAAGTCTTCCTGGTACTTAAGACTACGTTTATATTGTATTTTTAGTGGATATTTTAGTCCAAAAATTTATTATCTATAACTTCAAATACGTTTCATTTTAATTTTTTATGCATACAGGATGTATTTAAATTCTTTTGACAAAATATTATGGAAGATAAGGCACATAATAAGGAAACAGACACACATAGCAATGTGGGGTCAAAAACGTTGCGTTCATGTAGCTGTTAATAATGACTTTATGAAAAGTGTTGAAATGTTTGTCAAATTTCTTAAGCAAATTTCGTATACAATGGGCTTGTCTCTAAAACTCTAAGAAATAAAGTAGAATTTATAAAATGCGAATTTTAGTCATATATTTACGTTAAATACGTTAGGAAACGTTACGTTAAAAAATACGTTAGTTGTTGACAAACAATGGTCGGAAATTTCACTATTGTTTCAGCACCCGTTCCAAAGTGATTATTAACAGCTGCACGAAGACAACGTTTTTGACCACACATTGCTATGTGATTCCGATTCCTTATTATGTGCCCTACCTCCCATAATATTTTGTTGAATCAGTTTAGATACACCCTGTATAATAGGACATCATAAATTTATTCGTCTAATTTCACCAATTTGCTATGAATATTAGCTGTGCATTTGATATTGAAAAAAATTTTAACCCAATAAATATTTCACTACATCTAAAGAATAAAAATAAAATTAATACTGAAATTATGAATTTTGTAAGTTTAAAAAATAAAGAAAACTATAGTGGAATTGACAGCAAGATGGTTGAACTAAGGAACAAGCAACGGTCACCTGCTTTGTTCTCATGGAAACCGTTTTATTTTATAATAATATTAAAAATTTTACCTTATAAATAAAAGATAAGGTGTAAAAATTCCGGGTTGTACCCGGTTTAAAACCAAAATTATGCCGCCATTAATCCAAAAACATTAGAAGCTATTCTCAGATACCGTCGAAATCCACGCCGTTGGTACAGTGAATTTTTTCATAATTGTGTAATATATATTTGGAGAGAGAGAGAGAGAGAGAGACAGTTTAAACTTTAAAACTTATACTTTAATATTTTCTACTTTTTAACATTTAATATTTTTTTCCATTTTTAATGGTAGTAAATGGCTTTATTAGAATAGAAAAATTAAAATCTCCGGCATACACGTTATAGTTTTATTTTCAAACTTACGTATTCGCAATGTATCATAATGTTTTATTTTAACATTATCTCATAAAATTCACACTATTTGGTCGCATTACGCTTTACAAATTAGGACGAATACGATTAAAAAAAACAGGGGTGTACTTAAAAATTCCTGTGCTACTTCCTCTACTTTCAAAATTGGAAAATCCACACACTGACTTGTGGTATGCACTGCGAAGTGAATGTCAGTTCTGTGATTTCACTTATTCAAGTTAACTATCGTAAATAATCCTGACATCATTTTGATGTAACGAATTAAAATATCCATTAGAAACTGAATTGGGTTAATAGAGATTGATGTACAAATTATGTCACGGGCGAAATAATACGACGAATTTTGAGATACCGATTAATTGGAAATAGTCCCTAGTCCTTTTATACATGAATAGTAGTTAATATTATTGATTGATTTAAATGACACTTTATTTTTATTTTTCAGAAGCCGTGATTCACTTTGAAAATGGAAATTTTATTACACATCATACACAGATATTTTATCGTGTCATATAATAATTAACGACATATACCTTATATAATATTGCAAGGGTAAAAAAGTAATGAAGTGTAAAATGCGTTTAGCACCAGTCGTAATTGTCTCCACAAAGGAGGTTATCTACTAACATCAATAATAATAATAAATGCATCTTTACGAATACATTTTATTAATATTTTGAATATTGTATGGTAATGATGGAATAAAGATAAATAAAAAGTAAAAATAAAACAACTTTATAAAAAACATTTCTTTATCTTGTAATGTATAAAGATTTTAATTAATTACCTTTTAAATTATGGAAAAAGAGAGAAAAATATGAATCACGTAATTGACTTTAATGCACCACAAGCTTTCTTTACCAAATAGAAAAAAAAAATCCCTATTAAGTGACACGTATTTCCAAGTATATTATTGTTAAAAAAATGTCTCAAAATTCAAATGTTCTTTGAAAATTATAGAAAGAATTACATGTTTCATGTGGCACTTTTTCCTTTCGTATGAAATGTAACATCAGCATAGAGTGTATTATATGCATAATTAGCAATATTCCTTTGGCTGTCAGCTTCTTCTGCAATTCGCTATACTCGCTTCGCTATTCTGCAATTCGCTATATTCTTATGCAATTCGCTAATGGTCACTTAAGAATTTTAAACTAAATATTTTCGTGGTTTGCAGTGATGTGTAATCAATTTTCGTAATTATTACAGTTAGACTGCTCAGAAAATACGTATTAAAATTATAAGTTATTTATGAGTGTAAATGACCCCGTAATATGATTTTGAAGCAAGGGGTAAAAATGTGTGAACTTTTATAAGCTGCCAGCAAAAATTATTCAGCTAACGGCATTTTTTTTTATTTTTACGATAACGCGGAACTGAAGTCGCAGCTTTTTCGTTTAACTTAAGAAAAGTTTAACAATAATGCAATACGAACAAATAAATAAATAAGCAAGTAAGTAAGTAAGTAAATAAGTACACAGCTAAACTTTACAAGAGAACTAATAATCGTTGAGGCTATTTGGGCTGAAATTGAGTTATTTGCCGTGGTCGCCTCAAATTATTTTGAGCTTTGGTGTGCAAGAAGTAATGCTAAGTGTTCTACTGGAATGTCTTCGCAAAACAAAATTAAAATTTATGAAATACTTCTGAAGCCGCTGAGTTAGATGTTCTATGATGTGAGTGTAACTTTGCTCGCAAATTTCGATCATTTCTTTATAAAAATGAACGTTCACTCTGTATGAGAAAATTTGTTCATTATTTTTTGAGACTGAAGGAGATAAATTTCGAAAACAGTGTTTCGGCATTCAAAAATCCAGATGAATTTTTAAAGCTTGCTTACGGTAACTTTGTCCTGGAGGGAGTTAAAAAAATATTTTTAAATGTGCATAATGCAGTGTAAAAAAACGAGAAATTTAAACAGTTTTGCCAAATTTAGAACTCTGACAGCCATTAGTTTAAACAAATAAACACCTTTTTATAATACAAAAATTCTATTCAACTGCATGTTTTGAATCATGCACATACGACAATTTCAATGTGTGCTGTCATATTTTCTTGAATGGCCAAAAAATATTAATTCATATCGCGTATCGCTTATCGTTTCTTCTTCTCAAATATTTTATAAATGTTTTAAGTCCTAACGATTGACGACCCATATTTGTAAAAAGAACGGGTTAGTAATTTTCTACCTTTCTTCCTTATGATATTCTGCCCGGGTCCTGAAAAGTAAGGAACTTAAATAATATTCCCAATAAATAGCAAATAATGTAAAGTTTTTATCCTCAGTATTTTCACAAATTAAAAAAAAACAATTTTAAATAAAATAATAGAGTATAAAGAGTCTTTCTAAGTTGGAGCTTTGAATATAGAAAGAGACCTCATCATGTAAACGACAGAAACTTAAAAATTGTGCTTAATGAATTCAAATTTTCACTGCAAGTTTCTCTGAACTAAAATAAAGTAACAAAAATTATTTTCTAACAACTAAATCTTTCAAGAAATTATACAGCTTCGTTTCTCTAATTATGCTTACTTTTATGAAAATGTACTCATTTTTTATGTATATAAATGAATGAAACTAATGTGCAGTGAAAAAGCAGACGCCCAAAGCATACATTTCTAGTTTTTCTTAAGCTACAAAGGAATTACATAAAATAAACAAACACCTTTTCTTAGATAAAAAGGTCTCATTTTTTATCCAATTACATTTTAAATCATGCGTATACTTTGCATAATACATCTTAATGCGACTTTTTTTGGGTTTTTTTCGATACTCGAGATGTCTTTATTCACGTCACGTATTATTTATCTTCTCTTTTCTCCAGAGCTTAACAAACGATGTATCTTCTCCAGAGGTAGTCACAAAGAAATTTGCATGCGGGAAGAGTTGGTCTCTCTTTTTATTTATAGTGATTCCTTATCACATTTTCTGAGAATCGGAAGTTCCAGAATACTACAAAGTGTTAAATCTGAAGGTTAAAATGAATGTAAATTAAAGAATGCTCGTTTCTCTGAAGTAGAAGAAGGTGGCCCAAAATGATCCCTTTAAGTGGAAAACTTGCATAAAATAGCATAAATCTATAAATAAAACTCTACTTTGGCTCTATTCCACAATAGTTTACAATATATTTTGTATACTAAGCATATTTTAATAATATATTAAACCCAAACTGAGTAACGAAAAATTAAAATTTTTAAAAAGAGTACAAAGGATCATTTTACCCTCACCCTAGGGCAAAATTGTTCTTCGTTTGAAAATAATTGTAAATTGCTTTTTATTTGCAAAATAAAAGATGTAAAAGTAGTTATGACACTACACAATGATATAGTTTTATAATCATATAGTATGATAATTTATTTTATGAAAATTTAAAAAAAAAAAGTGTTACAAAAATAAAATAGGATATCCAAGATTATAATTAAAAACCTAGGCCTACAATGAACGCAGAAATAAATTAAATAATTTAATGAGGGGTCACATATTTTGAGAATGTCTGAAGAGGTGCTATGGTGACTAGGACGTGACGTGGTACTGGAATTTGTTCAAGCGTGGAACATTTCACAGGGTAGTATGGTTGCCTACTTTAGGTCACATTACTGGAACACGCCAAGAAACATGATAAACTAAAGTGAAATTCACATCTAAAAACATATTCTATTCTCTAAAGCAAGTCATATTTCTGTACATTAAAGACTATATTTCTAAATATATAGGACTAAGTTAGTGCTTAACTTATGAGATATATAATAAAACCAGTTTTATGGAAAATTCTACTCAGACACGTAATACACCGATCGCTTAAATATCGTCATTGCTTCTTCTTGACTTGGCACAACTACTTTATGTGTTACTCAGTAGATAGCAGTGCATGTTTGGAAGAAAAAATCTGTGGAGTATTTTGCCCTCTAGGATTATTTTGGGTCACCTTCCACTACATTTAGTTTTAAAATATCTGATATTGGTTCTTTTACTGTCAAAGCTATGTAAGTCAAAAGTTTCAAAAAGTTGTTATATGGTAGAAATTTTTCATTTACAAGATTGCAAAACCAGTTGTAAGACCAAGATTCAACTCCAAACTTCAGAGATATTTCAAAAACATTTTAAATTACAAAGTATTAAATGTACCTTTGTAAAATAATGACAATGGGTATCGTTGCACACTTTAACTTTTAACTAAGGATATTGTATATTAATATTTAAATATTGTAGATAAATTTAATCAATGAATTCAAAGTGCTATTTATTACACTTTTAATACTTGAGAATGGATTGTTCTATTTAAATTTATCCTTTTCTTCAAACGGCAGAATTTTCTTAATTTTAATTTGGGAATAAATTCAACAAATATGACTTAAGTGTTGTTTGCAAAACATTTTGCATTCAACCCAACCCGACAAACACACAAAATTAATAATAATAATCCATCTATGCTTAAATCTCTGTGAAGGTACAAAAAAAAAAAAAAAAAAACTGAATAACTGTCAAGTGGGATGTGCGAAAAATCTCATCATTTCACAGGGCAGTATGGCTGCCCACTTTAGGTCATATTACTAGAACATTCCGAGAAACATAAGAAACTAAACTAGTGTAATTCACATCTAAAAACATACTCTATTCAGTAAACAAAGTCATATTTTTGTACATTAAAGACTGTATTTCTGAATAAATAGGAAAGTTAATAGTTCCTTTATAAGAGATACGACAAAAACCGGTTTTTTGTAGAATTCTACTCAGAAACCTAATTCAACATTCGCTCAAATATCGTCATTGCTTCTTCTTCACTTGATGCAACGAGTTTATGTGTTACCTGGCTGATAACGCTGCCTGTCTGGATGAAAACATATGAGGATCTTTATGCCCGTTAGGATCACTTTGGGTCACATTTCCCTTAATTAAAGTGCAAAACTTGATTATATATATTAACAGGGTGTCCAGTGCTAACGGTGCCCAATGGCTATTTTCTAAACCATTAGAGACACATAGTTCCATTTGCAAAAATACTTTAAATTGCATAATCTATTATATCAGAAACAATTGAAGTCAATAAATCAATTCCTATAAAAATTACGAAATTTAAATTTTTATACGGTCCCACGGTCCTATCAGTTAGATTTAGAAAACTGTTTCCTTATATAATTTCAGGCACAGTAGAAAAATCGTCCTTCTACGACCAGAATTCACAGAGTTACAGCTGCTTAAAGTTAGAGCACTTTTCGAGATGCGAAATGGGGTTTGTATACAAAATGAATTTGAGAAAAATAAATGTACAAAGTTTTAAGCCTTGTAATATTTATTTGGAATTTTATGAACTATTTCACGGTTATGCATTGCAATAAAGAAGATTAACATTAAATTATGTGTATCCAATAAATTAACATAAAAATATAGCTTATACTGAAAATAGAATTTTTTAAAGAGTTTTTTTTAATGAACTGGTGTTAAATAACTTTAAATACAAAAAAAAAAAAAAAAAAAAAAAAAAACACTTCATTAAACATTAAATTAGAAAGTACGAATACATGCATTTTATAAACTTAAAATAATATACAAACCTTGTTAGCGTAGCATTTGCACAAAGTATAGCTTCCTTCAGTGCAATGCAAATATGCACTCGTGTAGGAAACTCTTCCTGTACTTTGCGTAGCATAATCGGTGTTACACATCAGCATGCTACATATATATGCGATTTAGTAAGTCTGATCTGGGATATATTTTTAAAGAGCCTTTGCTTAAAGATTATTCTAAAATTAGCTTTGCTACTTTCACCACATTATGCCAGAAAATGGAATTATAACCTATAATTTACAATAGGCATTCAAAAAGTAAGTTACACTTGTTCCTCCACGGATGGCAACATTGCGAAACAAGACCGAAGCTTAATCAGACGATAGTTCAGTTCCACGGCTTCCCACTGTAGCAATTTCATTCGGATAGTGACAATCGTTGGTGCGTGCTACGAGAAGGAAATGGCATGTAAACTGGAAGTTTACTCCAAAGGGTGCCAGTTCGGGAATGTACGGCGGATGCTGCCAGACCTCCCATCCAAAGCTGCGAGCCAAATCCTGTGTTGTGCGCGCCTTGTGAGGTCTTGCATTGTCATGCAAGAGGACAATGCCTTTGCTTGGAGCGTTTTGCCCACAAAAACGTAGTGTGCCGCGTACTTCAACGTTGGAGTAAGCTTCCAGTTTACGCGGCATTTCCTTCTCGTAGTACGCACCAACGATTGTCACTATCCGAATGAAGTTGCTACCGTGGGAAGCCGTGGAACTGAACTATCGTCTGATTAAGCTTTCGGTCTTGTTTCGCAATGTTGCTGTCCGTGGAGGAATAAGTGTAACTTACTTTTTGAATGCCCTTAGTAGAATTTCAATATTTATATAGTCCCTTTACCGTAACGGGACATTTTTAAACGTGGGAAGTCATAATGTTTGTTGCTTCACAACTCGGTGAATTTTGGTCTTAGAAGGGCGAATTTTTTTTATTGTGTATTAAACTGTATAACGAAATTTTTTCAAAATATTACTGATAGGACCGGAGGACCGTATAAAAATGTACGCAATTTTTATCGGAATTAATTTATTGATTTCGATTGCTTCTGATATAATATATTATACAATTTAGAGCATTTTTGCAATTGGATATATATATATATATATATATATAGTATAATAAATGAACCCCTTATGTAACACTTTAAATTGACACACAAAATTGAACACTTTACTTAAAACATAAAACGCCATATATAAATTTTAGGTACTAATGACTTTATGTAACATGATAATATTTTATCCTTCATTAATATTTTTAAAAAATCAGTTTTTATTACATCGGTCATTGACTTTCGGTCGGCACTTGGAGATTAAAAAATAAAATTCTCCTGAACAACCCCCCGATATCATTTCCCACCCCCACGCCCTCTTAATTATTTTCCACCTAAAAATCCACCTTAAAGGTATAAATCCCCTTAAATCTTGGGGGAAACAACCAATCTGGAGTTCTGCCACTGGACTTGGGCATCCTTGTCCTTGGCACCCTGGCATCGGTGATTTTGCCAGATTAGACATACTCAGGGTAACCCTTAACACAATAGTGCGTGAAAATCCAAGTCTCTTCACAATTTCCGAAATGGAGTGATATGTATTTGGTACCCCGACGATTTGGCCATTATCAAATGCGCTTAGATCCTTATACTTAACTAATATGCCGTGAATAGCATTCCTCATATCTTAAACCGCTGCTTCCGTCATTTGCAAGTCACTTTCTAGACTGGCAGCCAACTCAAAATTTTCAAAATGCCATCTATCCCTATTCCAATTCACTTCAGTGTATATAGCTCATTACTTCCGTTATTACGAGTTTTGTAGAACATTTCAACAAAACATTCATACTTTTTATTTTCATTTTTGTAGTTTTTTCTTATTTTTTAAGAATTTCATATTTTGTATTTACAAATACGAATCGAATCAAAGTACGTGGGATATGAGGACTCTTCTTAGATTTGTCTTACCACTTACAACGCCATCTTTCGGCGCAATTTGTAATTCAGTTTTTTTATATATATATATAAACGTACAACTGGTTCTGTGCGTCTATCAGTCACCGTTTTTGAGTTATTTATTTTCAAAGTTAGGGGTCCTTTTTGAAACACCTTTTATATGCATGCATATATATCATTGAAAATAAGGAACATTTCACGGGATAACATGTGGAACCCATACATGATGGGCATTAGGGCGCAGCGTAAAAAATAATTTTTCGATTTAGTTTTTGCCATAGTGCAGAAACATTGTGTAGTGCTGGGTAGATCATCTGTGCAATGTTTCATTAAAAGCAAAAAAATATCTTTTTCCAATTCGTCTACGAATTTTTGAAGATTTATTACTAGGCATGGACGTGAGACGAAACATAGGCGTCTCGCAAAAAAGCCTCTTAGTCTTGTCTCGCAAAATCCCTATTTCGTAATGTTAAAAATGTCTGCCTCGTCTAGCAAAATATCGTCTCTCATCCATTCCTAATTTTTATCATACAGTATGCCCAATAAAGTCCCTTGCCACCCGTTTAACATTGAAAGGCTGCTGCTATATTCATAAAAGTGATGTGTAGGTATAATAAAGTAGTCATACGCTACTGAATAAAACCTATTGGAAAATTCCGGAGTTAGCATTCCTATCTCGAAACCTGGACGACATAGAGAAAAAAGTGATTTCGAAAGTTCCAAAGCATCGTCGATTTAGAACGAAGAGATATCTTTTGGACATTAATGCGAAGAATTGAATTATTAAAACGCACATTTGTTTTTTTCGTGATTTCCTACACCTTTATGTGCATCAACTACATTCGATGTGTCTGTCTAGGTAATCATATTCGAATCTTCCAAAACGGCACTTGCATATTTTGCAATATATGATTATGAAGACGTGTTACAATATTATTTGTAGTTACGAAATGATAATAAAGTGAAATTAAAAAAAAAAACATTAATTCTAATGTATCAGAAATCACAGAAAACCTGGGTAGAAAGAATGGAAGAAATTAGGTGCATAGCTTCTCTTCCTTTTATTTCACTCGAACGTATAATACAGGTGATCTACACATTAAACGGAAAGTACAAAAATGTAAAACAGTACTTTGGGATGAAAAAAATGAACAAAAACTTTAGAAACAAAGGTCAAAACCTTCTAGAAAAAAATCGTAGAAAATGTTTGACATTTCATCATGTAAGTGTGTTTCTTTTGACAAATACTCTTGTTCAATGTCTAAAAAATCCCTCAAATAGTAATTTAAAAAAAAATTCTTGTGGACCAATGGAAACTTAGACAAATGTCCATAGGCGTAGTTCGCTTTAAAACAATTGAAAAGCTAAGAGACGAGACGGTAAGTAGGATGAAAATCTAGAAGGAATGAGTCTTAAAAGAACCGCTTCTCGTCTGCTACTACATCACAGCTCACTTTCTTGATCCAGATTCTGATATAGATCCAAACAGTTCCGTTAATGACATAGATTATTTGAAGCCTTTTACATCCAGGTTCATACAAAATGAAGAGAAAAGTCAGCACAATAAAGCCTAACCCAGAAGTAGCTTTAGCTGGAGTTCGGGCTGGAGCCATCGTTGCAAGTGCTGTTTTGGAAGATTTGAAAATGATTACCGAAACGAACACATCGAATGTATTTGACTTGCATAAAGGTGCAGGAAATCACGAAAAAACAAATACGCGTCTTAACTGTTCTATTCCTCGAATTAATATCCACGAGGTGTCGTTTTGTACTAAATGGATGATGATCTACTACATTGTAAAAACCCTTTTTTTCTCCCTACCTCATTCTGTTCTCGAGATAGGAATGCTATCTCTGCGGTTTTCTAACCAAGTGGCGTCGTGGGCTGTTTCATTCAGTAGTGCATAGCTACTTACTATACTTAGACGTCACTTTTATGAATATTGCAGCAGCCGTTCAGAAATTAAGAGGTTGGCAAGCGACTTTAGAGGGCATGCTCTATGGTAAAAATTTTCAAAAATTTGTACGAGTTGGAAATGTAAAATATTCTTTGTTTTTCTTTGCACATGTGACCTACCCACCACTACACAACTTTTTTGTACTAGGAAAAAAATTAAATCGAAAATTTATTTTTTACGCTCCACCCTATTGCACATGATAAAAAATTTAGCTGAGAATTATTCTGACGGTAAAGTAAATTAAATTTAGTCAATGATTTAATGATTACTCTGGGCATATTACTATCAATACAAATTTTATAAGAATTACCCATTATGTAATACCATTTACCTTTTCCATTTTGCACATGAAAAATGTGTACGAAAGAAAATATTTAATCTCGAAAAGAAATTTTCTTCGATCAGATCAGCTAAAACTGTTTCTCTGCAAAAGAAACATTTATTATCCCTTGAGTACCATATAAGTATATTTTACAAGAAAACTTAAAATATCAATCAAATATTTAATGTATAGAAGTATTGCTATTATATATATACATACATATACGTGGAAATTTTATTTAAATATAATATTAATTTCAGATTTATATAATAGCAAACAGAACAACGAACATTAAAAATTATGCTTTCTGTGTGAAGAAAATAACGAATTTTGCAGAGGAATTCAGCAAGTTAAATTTAAGAATACATAATACCTCATCTCACAAATTAATTTGAAAATCTTCTAAACTGATTGTTAGAATGTGCTTACAGGTGCATAATACAACATATTCTTCATTTTAATTAAACTAAAATCAAATAATGAATATGCAAACAAATAGGTAAACCTATAGTAATGCATACATTTGAATTTTAAGGTAAAATTACTCCTTCGACTGTATTTAGTTTTTTTTTTTTTTTTTTTTTTTTTAGCTTACATGTATTTATTTCAGAGCATTTTCTGTGCACGCTTACGAGGAAGAGCATTCTAAATGTAGTCGCCTTATTTACATCCATGTACAAGTCTTTGTTAAAGAAATTTCTATCCTAGAAGCTCTCAGCCTTCAAAAGTTTGGGCTTTTATTGACTCTAAGATCAAGTCGAATCGGACCAAATCTATTTACTCGTTTCTTTGTGATTTAAATTAAACTTTAAATTTGCTGATGGCGAAGTTTTTAAAGAAAAATGGAAATTCTGGGAAGGCTCGCGTGTGGTTTGAACAAGAATACAGAATACGGGAGCGATACAAAACTGAGAAAATGAAATTTAAAGTATGTAGAATGTACATATAGAATTTGTATAAAATATTAAATAAAGAACTCACTACCAAACTTTTTTTTTTTACTTTAAAATTTTGCATTTAATAACAGTTCGGAGAAAAGTCATTTTGTCTTAAGATGTATTCATTAGCGATGAAAAGAAAATCGACAGATAGCAAGTATTTTCATATTCAGAAATAACAGAGAAGTGTAAAAATGTCCTGTAATTGCAAATGTTTCTACAGATGTTTACTCTCTTTTTCGTGTAAGCACGTATGGATAATTTCCGAAGTTGAATAAATAGATGAAGTAAATTTCCTTTAAAAATCATTAAATTGAATTTAGGAAGTATTGTCTGAATTTAGTGGATATAAAACACTGTGTATTCTCTGCGTGACTTCTGTGTATCCTCCAAGACGTTTATAGCTGAGTTAGACGCAAACATATTTTATTAGCACAAATGAAGACAGATAATTTGTAAAAGATATTACTTATTTTGATTTGTTTCACGAGCGTAATTTGTATGTCGTGAAATTAAAAAAAAAAGAACGCCGTCAATATTATTTGAAGTTTTATTACAAAATTGTATTACATTGTATTACAATTATATTAAGTTTTAATCTTTGAATAAAACCCCATACATCCTTCTCAAAAAATGCAGTATATTAAAAAAATATGTAAAAGACATTTTAAAGAATTACAAGCAGAGTTAACTGATTATTTCAATGGATGATCTTTAAAAGTAAAAATTACTAAACACAAGATAAGTTTAACTTTTTATTTAATGTATTTCCATGTAATTCCAATGTTTCTGAAAGTCAAACATGTCGAAAATCTTAGTCGCCAAAAATCACCTAGATAGACCGTTGAAGCAGTTGCTTCTGATACATTTCTCCATTAATCATTCAATAGATATTATAATACTTCATGAATTTTTAAATCAGATTCAACTAAATTAAATACTAATTCGTCCAGATAAGGACAATTGACCCAACAAATGTTTCTGTTTTCCTTTATATAGAAAATTCTTTAATACTGCAAATTTATTTTTATGTACTGCTTTTTGTATATTTTTGTGACAAAACAAAATAGGGCTGTCTAAAGACATTTTAAAATTCTATCAATCATAGCATTCCAGCGCATAAAAGTGTCATTTTGTTAAATTTGTAACGCAGAACTTCGAAACGCAGAATTATACCACGTGCACAAGTTTAACCTCCATATGCACCAGTTATTTACCTATTTATGTGGTCGCTATAATTTCGAACTCGAAAATTAAATTGCTACAGTGACTGAAAGATTGTTGTAGGAAGAAAAAATGGCTTGAGTAATATATCGCTTTCCATTTTCAAAATCAAGTTTCATACTTGGAGGGAACAATGTTCCAGCTACTTCTCATTTTACATGTCTTTGATCTCGAGATTGAAAGAAAATATTTTAGAAAAATTGAATTTTAAACTGAAATTTAGTAAACGTTTGTGGAATGTGTACCGAAGTACTTAACCTTTACGCTCCGGCTCACACATGAGGATTTTTGTACCAGAAAGCGGCGGAATCTATAAGATTTCATTCCCCTACTTCCCATCTGAAGAGCACGCCTTGCCTTTTGTTTGGCAGGTGGGGGCAAATATCACTGACCACAAAAGTCCGCAAACAAAATACAAATCTGTATGCTCAATGCCGGTCCATTCACTACCACTTTCTCCCCAGTCAATTATCTACTAACCCGCCTGACTCTCATCACAGCATAAGAAAAGGAATTTCTGGACGCGGGAATCTCTTATCCATCTTCCATGAAGGGTGAATGGATTTCCTGTCAAAAGAGAGGAAAGAAGTCCTTGGTAAGGCATTTGTACCAGCGCCGTTCTTCAGTCGGATTTATTTTTTGGTACAACTGTTGTACCGCCGGAGTAGTAGAAAAAATTCTTTTTTAAATATTTCAAACATACATTTCGGAAAATAAACTATTTATCTTTAACGAAAAGGGGTGAAATTAAAAAGAATCAAATAAGTTGTCCGATTTGATAAAAATACTCATCTTTTACTATTTTTAATTGTCATTAACATAGTCCTTTTTCGTACAGAAAATATATTTTACTGTCAGATGAAGTCTTGTAAAATAAATACGCAGTTAAAGCAGAAGTTTCCTACCTTTAACTATCAGGAATAGATAGATTCTGGAAATTAAAAAATTCTGGAAATTAAAAAAATTCTCAGATTACATTACATTTATTATGAAGGGATTATGAAAATATTTTTGTAAGTAATTTTTATCGTTTAATATTTATGTTATGCTTATTGATTAGTTTATAAATTTTAAAATGTGTTGTTTTAGTTTGTTTCATAAAAAACCGCAAATTTACTTATTCTCACTAAATATATACGTATATGTATAATCACTTATCTTCATTAAATATCTGCCTGTAGCGCGCCTCCTATATCATCTTTCTTTCATGCGACGCTCCCCCTGCCGGCGAGAGAACGTTTTGTTCATCTCTCTCTTCGCTCGCGTATTCGCGCGTAGCATCTACCGTACGTTCTGAGATAGTGATTAGTCATTCTAAATGTAACTTGTGTGTTGTAACCGGTGTTCTCGTTAGTAAAATGTGTTGTTGTCTCAAGTGGTCTGTTTTCATGGAATGATCTACGTCTTTTCCTTACGCCCCTGCTCTCTGCCCCAAAGCTAGCCGACCGGCACAAATGGCGCCCAACCCGTGGCCCGAAAGCCCGAATGATGACAAAGGATATATCTGCAGATAAGTGATTTTTACTTTTTTTGATCAAGCACTCAAGGAACTTTCTTAATTTTGTCATCCTGGCAAATATAAGAAAAATTTTGGTTTAGAATTCACCCTGAATTCAGTTCATTCTGATCATCCGGATCGAAGAAAATACTTGTTTAGCTTTGTTTTGATCATCCAGATCAAATTTAATATACGTATGCCAGTTCCTTTGGTGCCTGAAGCTTGAAAATCTGAATAATTTTCATATCTGAATTCTAACTTTTGAAAAGAAAGGAAAACTATTTTTTCATCCTGAAAAAAGTTGTTTTCCAGAATTTCGTTTTCACACTGAAAACTAAGAGAATAACAAGTGTTTATATTTCTGCTTTCTGTTCTCAGCAGACAGATGTGCTGACTTTTGACGCCGTTGCCGCTAATAAAGTTTTGTTTTGTCTTGAGCTGTAGACATTGTATAAGGTGAATCAGTGATCTCATTTTATTTTATTCTGTTGTTGTTTAAAAGAAGATAAACTTCATTTCATAGCTTAAAGCTGATTGCTTTAAAGAGAAACAAGGTTCTTATTTGAGTAGATTTATCTAGTAATTGAAATATACTTTAAGTGGAATTGTTATTCATGTGCCGAAGTGTTTTCGAAAATGTTATTTTGGTTAAGTGAATAAATTGGTATAAATACTTTTAGAGAATATTTAGATATTATAAAAGTTGAATTATGGCGTACCTTGCTAAAGGAAAGAAGCAAGATCTAGTTAATTTAGCCAGTGAACTTAACATCGCAATTCAAGAGGATTACAAAATAATAGATTTAAAGAATGCAATTCTTAAAAGTGCAGGGTATGATGACGAATTCACTAAAGAATTGCTCGATAATTTGATAACAGAAAGGAAAGAAAATGAAGCGCGATTAATTCAAAAGGAAAATGATGACCGTATGTTTGAATTAGAGAAACTTAAGTTACAAAATATAACCCATGCTACAGAAACAGAAACCGTTCTTACACCTAGTAATTCAGATGTATCAAAATTTGAAATTAAGGGGTTAATTCCTCAATTTGACCCAAAGGTAGATGACATTAGTGCATTTTTAAACCTTTTTGAGAAACAATTGACTTTTTTAAAAATACCAGAATCAAAATGGGTAGTATACCTGATCGGGCTTTTACCTATTGAAATTTCAAAGTTAATTGCAATAGAATCGGATTCTCAGAATAACCCACAGGAGTATGCGGAAATAAAAAAGATTTTATTACGCCGATTCAAGATGAGTGCGGAAAAATTTAGACAATCCTTCGTCCAACACAGGAAAAGTCCAGACTCTACGTGGAGAGATTACTTCTATGACTTAAGAAATTTTTTTGAAGGTTGGCTCAATGAGCTGAATGTCACTACGTTTGATCAGTTGAAAGATCTAATAATTTCAGATCAAATAAAAAAGAAGTGTCCCCCTGATTACAAAGAACATTTTTTAGACCACTGGAGCGAGTGGAACGATCCAGTTTCTTTAGTTGATAAACTAGATTCTTACGAAGAAATTAGAAACCTAAAAGGTAGAAACACAAAACAAGAACAACATAAGGAAAATTCTAAGTACAAGTTCAGTAATGAATTTAAAAATTATAAGAATGGTGTTAATCATAAATACTCAACAAATAGAACTGTTAGTAAAAATTATGAAAGACCTATTAGCTGCTATGGCTGTGGGAAACCGGGTTTCGTAAAGGCAAAATGTCCTACGTGTACGCCAAACGCTAAAGTTGATTCCGCCCAGGTTAGCTGCTTGAAATTTCAAACGTGTGCGATACAAGAACCCCAGGCAATGTTAATGAAGATTAAAGTAAATGGTATGTGGGGTCTAGCATGTGCTGACACTGGGGCTAGCCACACTGTTGCTGGTGAAACCCTGTATAATCTCCTCCGAGAACAAGGGATAAATTTTCATAAAATAAATTTAAATGTAACACTCGCGGACGGAATGTCGAAGTTCTCTGAAGTTTATAACACCGATGTAGACATTGAACTAATGGGGAAAAGAATTCCTACTACAATATACGCGTTACCGACAGCTAAAGATAATCGTACCCTCCTTGGTACTGATTTTTTATCCAAAGCTGGTATTAGCTTAGATACCCAAAACAAAAAATGGTATTTCAACTGTAATCCTAGGAAAAGATTCAATTTTGAAAAAGATGTATTTGTACCACCTTGTAAGCCACATAAAGACACTTTTGACTCACCTTTACAAAACTGTAGCACTATGTCATCTGATAAAGTTATCGAACCTCCTAAACTGAACACTTGTGTTTTAAAGGAGACTGAAGGCAGTCACTTATCTACTGAGGAAAGGTTACAATTATGTAAATTGTTAGAAGAGTTTACAGGTATCTTTAGTCCAGGGGGAGAACCAACTCCTTTCATCCAGCACAAAATAGATACCGGTAACCACTCACCAGTAGCGGTACCACCATATAGAATGAATCCAGTCAAGAAAGAACTCCTTAAGCAAGAACTTGATAGGCTTTTGAAAGATGGAATTATCGAGGAGTGTGAATCTCCTTATGCTTCACGAGTGGTTCTCCTACCGAAACCAAATGGTAAAGTGCGTCTTTGCATAGACTATAGAAAGTTAAACGAAATTACAGTGGCTGACTCTTACCCATTACTCAGAATGGATGAGCTTCTCCATGAAGCCAAACAAACGTCATTTATGTCAACAATAGATTTACAATCAGGTTACCACCAAGTTCAAGTCCATCCGGATGACCAGGACAAAACAGCCTTCGTGTGTCCTTTTGGAACCTTTAAATTTCTGAGAATGCCAATGGGTCTCAAAACGGCACCAGCTACATTTCAACGCCTTATGGATCGTTTCAGGAATGGCCTCGGCGACATCCTAACTCTTACGTATTTAGACGACATAATCGTCTTATCAGAAACTTTTGAAAAACATATATCAGATCTAAAAAGTGTTTTCCAAAGATTACTCATATTTAAACTTCGTGCAAATAGAGAAAAATGTCATTTTGCTGTGTCTAGAGTAAAATACCTAGGATTTTGGATTACGAAGAACAGAATCGAGGTAGATCCTGAGAAGACATCAGCCATCTAGAATATACCACCACCCAAAAACGTAAAAGAAGTTAAATCTTTCCTACAAACATGCTCATGGTACAGACGTTATATAAAAGATTTTGCAGAAATCTCAAGGCCTTTAAGCAATTTAACAAAAAAGAACACATCATGGCAATGGAGTTTTTCGCAGCAGAAAGCTTTCGAAACTCTAAAACAATGCCTCATTTCCCCACCGATTCTGAAGCAAGCGGATGGTACCAAACCATATATAATACGTACCGATGCAAGTAATTACGCGCTCGGAGCCGTATTACTTCAAGGCGAAGGATCTGAAGAACATCCAATTGAGTATGCTAGCAGACTGTTTACCCAAGCAGAGAAAAACTACTCTACAACGGAGCGGGAAGCATTGGCCGTCGTGTGGGCGTTAAAGAAGTTTCGCGGATACATCGAGGGTACACTTGTTACTGTGGCATCCGACCACCAACCATTGAAATGGCTTCTTACCCTCAAATCACCAACCGGTCGCCTCGCCAGATGGGCACTGGAAGTGCAATCTTTTAACGTAGAAGTCTGTTATATCCCAGGAAAATCTAACGTAATAGCTGACATGCTTTCTCGACCAGTGTGTCCAGAACAAGAGACTGTTTGTGAAATTTATAGTATCGTCATCGCTGATATGCCAGCAAGAAATGTTAAAGATATGCGAGAAGCTCAACTTGCAGATGAATCACTAAGGAAGATAATTGAAGCGTTTGAAGATGTCCAAAAAACAGAAGCATATGCAAATTGGACTGAGAGAGGTTTTCTTATGAACCAGGGAGTTCTGTATCGCTATATCCCGGATGCAGACTCATAAGAAGCGCAGTTAGTCATACCGTCATCAGAACGGGAAGCAATCCTTAAGAAACATCACGATGACCCCATGGCCGGTCATTATGGCGAAGAGGGTACGTATCAACGTATCGCCAAAAGATACTATTGGAATGGAATGAAGAAGTTTATATCGGATTACCTGAAAAAGTGTGCTGAATGCAGTCGCTACAAGGTAAGTAACCAGAAACCATCAAGTCTACTTAGAACACCCGTCTACTCACAACGTTTTGAGATACTTTCAATTGATTTGTTTGGCACTTTGCCCAAGACAGCTAGCGGCAAACAGTGGATTTTTGTAATAGAAGATTGTGCAACCAAGTGGATAGAGCTTTTTCCTCTTGAACAAGCTACAGCTCGAGAATGTGCTACAACTCTCATAGAAGAAGTTTTTATGCGGCATGGAATTCCACGACGAATTCTCAGTGATAATGGCCCACAGTTTGTTAGTGCAGTGTTACAACAGATATGTTTTACCTTGAAGATTGATCAAAATCTTACACCGGTATATTTTCCCCAAGCCAACCCTGTTCAACGCAAAAACAGAGATTTAAAACCAAGACTTGCCATATTGGTTGGAGACGAACATGATAACTGGGAATCGAAAATACCAGTCATCAGATTTGCAATGAATACGGCGGTATGCTACACTACTGGCCATACCCCTGCTTTTCTCACGTTCGGCCGTGAACTGAGAACAGTCGATGATGTAGTGCAAGATTTCACGGCTGTGGTACAGAACAACAACTTCGTACCAGAGATTACCCAGTATCTCAAAAGATTTGCCAAAATTACACAGGACATTAGACAGAGAGTGGAAATAAAACAGGATCAACGTAAATCCTACTATGACAAAAATAGGCGGCAATATTACTTTGTACCTGGTGACAAAGTATGGGTTACAAAGCACCCGCTTAGTAAAGCAAGCCATGCCAAGACTGCAAAGTTCATGCCCAAACGGGATGGACCATATTTGGTACTTACACAGAAGTCTCCCACCGCTTATGTCATAGCCAATCTAGACAAGCCAACAGTGCCCATAGCTACGTACCACACGTCAGCATTATCCCCTTATCATGGAGTAGACACCTCCCCGGTCAATCCACTTCGCAAAAGAGGTCGGCCTCCCAAGGTAGCACCACAGACAGAATTTTCACCTCAAACGAACAAGCAGCCCATCGGAGGTCATCACACCTCTGGGAACACAAACCCCATGCGAAGAAGAGGACGACCGCCCAAGGTCAAACAATAACCACAAACCTACGAATCAGTGACTGTTTGTGACTGTTTTTCGTCAGCCTTAACGAACTTTCTTAAGGACTGTCTGTTATAGAAAAAAAATTATTAGTGTCTCTTGTATGTACATTTTGTCTATATTTTTTTTTATCCTGGTCTCCTTGCCGGGACGTCGGCGGGACCAGAGGGGGAGTTTGTAGCGCGCCTCCTATATCATCTTTCTTTAATGCGACGCTCCCCCTGCCGGCGAGAGAACGTTTTGTTCATCTCTCTCTTCGCTCGCGTATTCGCGCGTAGCATCTACCGTACGTTCTGAGATAGTGATTATTCATTCTAAATGTAACTTGTGTGTTGTAACCAGTGTTCTCGTTAGTAAAATGTGTTGTTGTCTCAAGTGGTCTGTTTTCATGGAATGATCTACGTCTTTTCCTTACGCCCCTGCTCTCTGCCCCAAAGCTAGCCGACCGGCACATGCCTTTATTAAGTGGTGTATAAAAATGATTGAAAGATATCTTTCAAGAATAATATTTTTCCTTTATTGAATTTTAGCGAAAATGCTTAGAAAACCATTTGCCAATGTTGCGGACGCTCTTCAGAAATATTTAAGGACCATTATTTTTTTCTGATGAGAATAGGTTATTTCAGTTATCCAAAAAGATTGAAAATATCGTAAAACTAAATTTAAGATTTTTTTTAATTTACAGAGTTATTTAATTTACAGAAACATTCCCCGCTTAAAGAAATTACGCAGAATTTGTCATTTTCATCCAGTTTTTTTTTTTCAATGGCATGCACCCACCGCGTAGGTAGTGGCCACTACACAGACCATACGTTTTGAGCACTTTATTATAGTCAAGCCCAATAGCAGGTCAACGCCGGCCCTTACAGATCTAATTTTGAGCCAAACTAGGATTGTAGAACCTCTCGGTGGATTCGAGCTTCCAGAGTTGCTGTTTCTATGTCTGTTTCTATGTGATACTGTTTCATCAACCACGGCAGATTTTACGTGCACGAACTCACTTTAGTGTAAAACACTGTCTCACAGTAACCCCAACAAGAGAGGCTGTCAGAGAGAGGTTAAGCTTACTCCAACAAAGGAGCGTTGAAATTCGGCGTTGTCTTAATACTTTTTTCTGAGGGAAACCGAGCTTCTACCAACTGTACTCCTGCAGGCTCTTTCATCTTACCATAAATTAGATATTATTCAATATTTTCATCTTTTTAAAACTATCTACTCTATATTATCAATTAAACAATCTAAAATTTTCTTTTTTCAATGCATATATCCTTATGCGATACCACTAACTATAATAATGTATTAATGAACCCCTCAGGTTTTCATGACTTAAATTTCAGTTACGTCGTTTCAAAAAAGAACATGCAGTACTTAGACGTAAATTTTGAATTTCTGATTGCCACTGTTACAGGAAAGATGAAGAACATCAAATTCAACACATGAGGCGATTTTCTGTCTGAATTCCCTACTGCGAAAGCAACGTTTAAAGAACATTTTATTGTTTAGTTAAGAATGATTTTTCGAATTTCTCATTTGACAGGCATTCAGCCTTTTTAATTTGTTCCTTCAGATATATTTAAGAATAGATGGATTATTATTAGTAATTTTGAGTGTTTGCCGGCTTGAGTTGAATGCAAGTTGTTTTGCAAACAACACTAAGTCATATTCGTTGAATTTATTCCCAAATCAAAACTAAGAAAAGTCTGCTGTTTGAAGAAAAGGAATAAATTTAAATAAAACTATCCATTCTCAAGTATTCAACGTGTAATAAATACCACTTAGAATCCATTGACTATATTTATCCAAGATTTTTAAATATTAATATACAATATCCTTACTTAAAATTTAAAGTGTGCAACGATACCCACTGTCATATTTTTAAAGGTACATTTAATAATTTGTAATTTAAGATGTTTTTGAAATATCTCTAAAATTTGGAGTTGAATCTTCCAGTACTGAAAATTCTAACTAATCTGCATAGCTATAAACAACACGATGCAATTCAGTTAATCACAGTTCTTAGGTACACCTGGTTTTGCAATCTTGTAACTGAAAAATTTCTACCACATAACAAATTTTTGAAACTTTTGACTTGTATGGCTTTGGCGATAAAGGAAAGTATATCAGATATTTTGAAACTAAATGTACTGGAAGGTGGCACAAAATAATCCACAGATGTTTTCTTAAAAACAGGCACCGCTATCTACTAGGTAACAGATAAACTAGTTGTGCCAAGTCAAGAAGAAGCAATGGCGATATTTCGGTGTATTGCGTGTTTGATAGAATTCTTCAAACAGGGTTTTATTATACACTGCTGGCCATCGTAAATGCAACACCCTGAAGGAAGCATGCAAATAATATGAAATTTACAACATGCATTAGCTGAGGTGAGATATGCAAATGATTAGAATTTCAGCGCAGACGCACATCAAGCGCGCCTGTGGCGCCACCTCAAAGCGCTATTTAAGGCTTGGAGATTTCGACGGTTTCAAGTACAGCAATTGTGTTTTTCTTGCTTTTTTTTCAAAAAAACGATAAATTATGCCTCGTAGGAAACAACGATCATCTTTTGATCAAGTATCCGAGTTTGACAGAGGAAGGATAGTGGCATACCGAGATTGTGGGTTATCTTTCAGGGAAATCGGTCGTCGTATTGGACGAAACCAAACAACTGTGATGCGGATATGTGATCGTTGGGTGCAGGAGGGTACGACGGACAGACGTGATCGACCGCATCGACCTCAGTGCACCACGTCACGTGATGACAGGCAGATTGTACGCATGGCAGTGACGGACCGCTCAGTCACATCACGAACCATATCACAGCAGATTCAGTCTGTAACGCATCATCCAGTGTCTGCGCGTACCATTCGACGTCGTTTACAGCAGAATGGTCTGTCCGCAAGACGTCCGTTGCTTTGTCTACCTCTGACGCGGAACCACAGACGTCTCCGCCGCCAATGGTGCGATGAAAGAAGGATGTGGACGACAGAATGGAATGAAATTCTCTTTACTGACGAGTCACGCTTCTGTATGCAACACCACGACGGTTGGATTCGAGTCTGGAGACACCGTGGAGAGAGGATGCTGAACAGCTGCATTATGCACCGTCACACTGGTCCTGCACCGGGTATTATGGTATGGGGCGGTATCGGATATCTCTCTCGCACTCCTCTAGTACGCATTGCCGGTACTTTAACCAGCCAGCGCTACATCTCCGAGGTGTTGGAGCCAGTTGTCCTTTCTTACCTTCAGGGCTTGCCAACAGCCATATTTCAGCAGGATAATGCACGGCCACACGTGGCACGCATTGTCCAAGGGTTCTTCGTCAATCACCAGATTGAATTGCTTCCCTGGCCGGCGCGCTCTCCGGATCTTTCGCCGATAGAAAACATGTGGTCCATGGTTGCTCAACGACTGACCCAGAGTTCATCCCCAGCTGTCACACCAGATCAACTTTGGCAACGTGTGGAAGCTGCTTGGTCTGCTGTACCCAAAGAACACATTCAAAGTCTCTTTGAATCAATGCCGAGGCGTGTGGCAGCTGTGATCTCCAACAACGGCGGCTACTCTGGGTACTGATTTTGGCAGGAACCACGCTTCATAGAATGCTGTAAATTTAATCATTTGTTACTTGGTCAACATGTTATCTACACAATAAATTTTGTTGTGATATCTCTTGTTTTTCTTGGTGTTGCAATTTGGGTGGCCAGCAGTGTATATCTCATAAGGTAAGCACTAACTTTCCTCTATATTTACAAATACAGTATTTAAGGTACAGAAATAGGACTTGCTTTACAGAATAGAATATGTTTTTAGATCTGAATTACACTTGTTTAGTTTATTATGTTTCTCGGCGTGTTCCAGTAATATAACCTAAAGTGCGAAGAGCCATACTGTTCTGTGAAATGATCCACGCTTGAAGAAATTCCAGTACCAGGTCCTGGTCATCATGGCAGCCATTCAGACGCTCTCAAAATGTGTGACCATTCATTACATTATTTAGTTTATTTCTGCGTTCATTGTAGGTCGTATATTTTTAATTAAAATTTTTAAATATCCCATTTTATTTTTTGTAACACTTTTCTATTTTAAAATGTTCATAAAAAAAATATGCATACTGTATGATGCAAAACTTATTTTATTTCATTATGGATAATCATAATCACTTTTTCATGTTTTATTTTGGCGATAAAAAATATTTTACAATTATTTTCAAATGAAGGGTCGTTTTGTCTTTGGGTGAGGGTAGAATGATTCTTTCGACCCTTTTTTAAAATTCTATTTCTTTCATTACTCATTGTGCTTTAAAAATATTATTAAAATATCTTTATGATGAAAAATATAGTGTAAAATATTGCGTAAAGGGCCAAACTTTTATTTAACATTTATATTATTTTATGCAAGTTTTCCCCTTAAGAGTATCATTTTGGGCCACCTTCCCCTACATCTTTTTATCAAAGCCTGACTTAGGGATATTTTTTTGATAGATTCAATCTTTTAAATACATAAAAAAATTAGTAAATCCTTATAAATAAAAATGAAATTCTGTTTGTTTGTTTGTTTGTGGATTTGATTCGTATACAAATCCACAAAAATGGACGTATCAACCTGAAATTTTGCACAGATATGTAAAATAATATAGAATAAATGATAGTCCACTTTAAAACTTTGAAAGTCCACCCGTTCCCGGAATATAAGAGATTTTTTTATGTTCTCCACGCAAAAAGCTTTCCGTAATGGTAACCCCTATAGTGAAAAAAGTGTGAAATAAGGATCGTGGTTGCCATGTGTGGCGATTTTGCCGAATAAAATGTTTTAAATTCTCAAAGTAAAAATAAAAGAATAATAATGATTTTTTTTGTTAGTTTATATTCGTAAGGTTATTTTTTTTAAATTATAATATCGTGTGCATGGGAAATCGGAGCAGGAATGAAATGTTTTATACGCAAAACAATAAGAATTGAAGATTTCCGAGGCTAATATATTAAAATTTTTTAGTTTGGCGAAAAAATAAAATGGCTCAAATGCCGAGAAAGTGAGTTCTAGCGGTTTGCACTGTTTCCGGCTTGGCGCAATTTACTGAGAGCTTAAGGAAACGGATTTTTGAAAACAAGTGCAAAGGTTTTATTAGAATACAGCGTTAAATTTTAATGATCCGTGCGGAAATAATGCAGTTATTAAGGGATTTCAAGCGATCTATCTTCAGCATTCTCGCCAATTGAGTGCATTGATTTTAGTTGGGGGAATTCCGCCAAATTTCAGATAATTGAAATCTTCGCATATAGTACATCGGAGTAACGATGAATAAAACATGTTATAGTTGATAATTTAAAAAATGAGGCTGTATTAAGGGATTCCACTTTTCAAAAAAATGCCTGGCGGTCGAACCATTTCCCATTTTGATTGCTGCTAAGTCAATGCTTCCAATGATTCCCTGAAAAAACTCTTGCAAAATGGCGTATATTGGCACTTTGGCGAGGCTTAGATTTGAAACTGGATTTTATTTCAGACTGGTATCTATATTAATAAAACAATGTGTGTAAACTGTTTGTTTGTCTGTGTCTCGCGTAGCTCGCAAACGGGTGATCGTAGACCTACCAATTTTTGAACGGAAATTCTCCATGACAGGTCCCGACACACCTCGAAGCAATTTTTTCAAAATTCGAACTATTTTAGGAAATATCGATGAAAACGTGTCGCAAAAGGCTAATTTTTGCTTTCCGTCATTTTGTAATTGTAACCCCACAGTGCATTAAGCGACAATTAAGCTTATCTAGGTTGCCACATTCGGCAGTTCATTAAATGATTCAGACTCTTGAAGTAAAAATAAAAGAATAACGATTTTTTTTATTTTCACTAGATAATTTGTAAGGTTGTTTTTAAATTAAAATATCGTGTGCATGTGAAATCAGAGCGAGAATGAAATGATTTATACTCAAAAGAAAAATAGAATTTGGAAATTTTCCGAAAATAAATGTGCAACTTTTTAATTGGGCGAAAAATAAAAGGGGTTGATGTGCGATTTTGAGGAGGATTCTAACGCTTGGCGCTATTTATCGTAATTTAATAGTCTGCTATTTGGGTTATGAATACACCTGCGTATAAGTTTTTGAAATTTTCATTCAGTTGGAATTGTGCATTTTTCTGAGCAGCTTTATTGCATCTATTTCTAATATATTACATCCAGAAAAAATGATGGTAGAAATATCAATTTTAATTTTGTTTAATCACACTCATGAATAATGATACACTTTCCAACTTCATAAAATAAGGAACGAAAATAGGGAAGACCTATGGATTAGAACTCTTTTTATATATAGCACTTTAGTGCGTATTTAAAATCTGAAAGTGTGTCAGATTTTCTATGATTCTAGCGCTTGGCGCAATTTAATGAGAGGGTATTTTTAAAAACAAGCGTAGGTTATCTTATAAATAAAAATGAAATTCTGTTTGTCAATTTGTTGATTTGGGTAGTATACAATTCCACAAAAATGGACCTGTCAGCCTGAAATTTTACACAGATATATGTAAAAAAATATAGAATAAATGATAGTCCACTTTAAAACTTTGAAAGTCCACCCGTTCCCGGAGTTTAAGAGATTTTTTATGTTCTCCACGCAGAAAGCTTTATGTAATTGTAACCCCTGTAGTGAAAGTGTGAAATAAGCATCTTGGTTGCCATGTGTGGCGATTTTGCCGAATAAAATGTTTTAAATTCTTAAAGTGAAAATAAAAGAATAATAATGATTTTTTTAGTTTATATTCGTAAGGTTATTTTTTTTAAATTATAATATCGTGTGCATGGGAAATCGGAGCAGGAATGAAATGTTTTATACGCAAAACAATAAGAATTGAAGATTTCCGAGATAATATATTAAAATTTTTTTAGTTTGGCGAAAAAATAAAATGGCTCAAATGCCGATGAAAGTGAGTTCTAGCGGTTTGCACTGTTTCCGGCTTGGCGCAATTTACTGAGAGCTTAAGGAAACGGATTTTTGAAAACAAGTGCAAAGGTTTTATTAGAATACAGCGTTAAATTTTAATGATCCGTGCGGAAATAATGCAGTTATTAAGGGATTTCAAGCGATCTATCTTCAGCATTCTCGCCAATTGAGTGCATTGATTTTAGTTGGGGGAATTCCGCCAAATTTCAGATAATTGAAATCTTCGCATATAGTACATCGGAGTAACGATGAATAAAACATGTTATAGTTGATAATTTAAAAAATGAGGCTGTATTAAGGGATTCCACTTTTCAAAAAAATGCCTGGCGATCGAACCATTTCCCATTTTGATTGCTGCTAAGTCAATGCTTCGAATGATTCCCTGAAAAAACTCTTGCAAAATGGCGTATGCTGGCACTTTGGCGAGGCTTAGATTTGAAACTGGATTTTACTTGAGACTGGTATATATAATAAGACTGGTGATAGATAAAAATGAATGTTGGTATGTGTGTAGGAGGTTGAAACACTCAGCACCGTTTCACCGATCACCATAAAATTTGTTTCACCTAAGTCTTTTATCATGGAGAAGGTTTTTATGCTATACGTTTTCCTCTAACTTGCCACTAGGTGGCGCAGCAGAACGTCGAATTCTATTCCGTTTAGCCGTTTGCTATGCGAATATCGTCGAACCCATTTCGATGAAATTTGGTACACGCGGATATTAGAACACGGAGAATATTTTTCACTATCCATTTTGCTGTAACTTGCCGCTAAATGGCACTGCAACGCATCAACCTCTATGCCGTTCGACTGATCGGCATAAAATTTTTTATACTTACACATTTGAGCACAAAAAATATATTCTAACTGTGTTCCTTTTGATGTTACTCACCATTAGATGGCACTGCAATGCATTATTGTTTTAACTCGGCACTAGATGACCCTGCAGCAGGCCAAATTCCTGACCATTCAAACGGTCGCTATGAAAATCAGTATACATAGCTATTTCAACAATGAGAAAATTTGGCGTTATCTATTTTGCTACAACTCGCCACTTGACGGCGCTGTAGCAAATCATTACTTTAATTAATCACTAGATGGTTAACTGACCACTAGATGGTAACTGATCGCTATGAAAATAGGTATACATAGATATTTGAACACGGGGATGAGTTTGGCTCTATCCATTTTCCTATAACTTGCCACTCGATGTTGCGTCCACACATGAACTTCAGGACTATTCAGCCGATCGTCATGAAAATTCGTATACATCGATATCTGAATGCGAAGAATATTTTTGCCGTATCCGTTTTGCTAAAACTCGCCACTAGATTGCGCTACGTCGCATCGCCTTCTGCACCCTACAAACGATTGCCTTGAAATTCGGTATGCATGATTATTGAACACAATATAACGCGATATCAATTTTGCTATATCTGTTTATTACAATGAATAGTAATCACCACAAATCGTAATATCAAAAAGTCCATTCATTCCCGTGCGAAGAACGGGTACTTCAGCTAGTATATAATAAAAAGGAGTTGAAATTTTCAGTCTATTCTGAAGCGAAAAGAGAGAGAATTTTATATTTTCTCTCTCGACCAAATTTAGCTTCAGTTAGGAACAAGTATTATTATGAGAATATATGATATATTTTCATAGTAAGTGTACACTTTATTACAGTACATCATATTTTTATTCAGTATTTCCCTAGAAATTCATATCGCCTAGCAATTGTTATATTTATAATAAAGTGTATAAAAATCTCAAAATGTTATAAAAATTTCAAAAGAATCATAGTCAATAAAAATTACTTTACTCAAGTTCCGGAGAGGTAACAAAATTCCATTCAAATAAGAACACGAAAAGTAAAGCAGCACCAGGCTTGGCCAGTGCTTGGGAGGGTGAAATCCTCTCTCCGCTGGACTGCTGTGGAACAGTGTACGCTTACGATCTGGTGCACGTAAAATCCGGTGCGGTTTTAATGTCCTCAATGTTCAAACGAAATCAGTGGATTTGATGCCGATTTCAAGTGGTTTGTCCCTGATCTGTAATTGGTTACCAATTAGGGAACCCCGAGTTAAAACGATCTTTCTCCCACTGGGTCTCATTCAAATGGAAGCCGCCCCCTTTCGTCCATTGCTGTCTTATATTTAGGATCTGGCGCTGCTCCGGGGTTGCCAGAGGTCATTCAAAACGACAATTTTACTCAATATTCATGAGCAAATTGTGGACTTTACTTTCTCAGCAACAACTCCTGTAGTGTTGAAGTGTTTTTTCATCATAAACGAGATTTCATGTGGACGCTTGTATAAGTAAAATTTAAAACGTTCTCCACGTCATATTTATTACGATTTATCGTCCTTATTATGTAAATGATGGTACTTTATTATGTATCTTCTTTCTTCATAACGATAACTTCATAAATCGAATATTTCATTTACTCTTTAAAAGTCCTTCTAAGTACATTCCCCCTAGAATTGTTCTGTTTATTCATCATTTTTCATAAATTCCTCTCTCCGAACGCATTCTATTAACGGCTAACGAGCAGTCCAAATTGTTATCGCACTGGTCGTTCTTTGTCCAAGAGATGAAAATAATATAGCTTCCCACATCATTTCTCTCTAGATAAACAATGGTATCATCGAAAAAAACGCCATGATTTTTCTTCCTCGCATTTTCTCCTTTCGGAGATATTACATCGTTTAGGGAGCGATGCTAACTCTTCAAAGTTTCACTTTGTCTTTTTTAATGTCCGAATGATAATGCATATATTGTTCTATTTATTCATCATATGCAGCATGAAGCAAAAAAGTGTGTAACAAAAAAAATAAATAAAATAATTTCGATGTTTAAAATCAAGCAAGAAAGAAGCATGAAAACGTTTATTGAGGCGTAATGAAGTAGGTCATTTTATTTCAAAACTTTTTTATCTGTTCAAAGTGCACTTATCTCTTGGCTGAGCGCTTGGCTTTTTTGTTTTAATTGTTTTAAATTTCTAGGTAAGATAATTGGAAAAATTACTTTTGATGCATGTTATCTGTTTTTGTGCAATCTCAGACAATACATCTTAAAACATTAACTAAAACATACATTTCATAAAATACAGGTTGATACAAAAATTAATAGGGCACTTTTTAAAAGCATATAACTGTTTATGGTAAATTTTAATCGCTTTAACACCAGTTTTATATTAAAAATGAAACATTTAAATTACCAATTAAACTTCTTTTTTCAGTGAGTAAATTGTGGCTCCGAAATTAAATCCTCAAACCTGAAACTAAATTGTTAACCTTTTGAAGTATGAAGTAAATAAAAAACTTTGTAAAAAACACACATAAGATGTTATAGGTAAGAAGATACGCACGTTTCAACCAAAAATTGTTTTGGCCTTCATCAGTCCAAGCCCTTCGTCGCAAGCAACACAGGGAACTGAAAAGAGATGAGATCTCTTTTCAGTTCCCTGTGTTGCTTGCGACGAAGGGCTTGGACTGATGAAGGCCAAAACAATTTTTGGGTGAAACGTGCGTATCTTCTTACCTATAACATCTTATGTGTGTTTTTTACAAAGTTTTTTTATTTACTTTATTGTTTAACACCAGTATTTTGAGTGTTTTTTCCGCTTTTGAAGTATGGTTGCTCAAATTCTGTTACAAATAAACGCATTTAAAAATCAGAAAATACATTTTTCTAATGGATTACTATCTAAACTTCGAAAAGAAATAAAATTTGGCTGGTAATTAAAAGTTCCAGGGAAAAAATTTGGACGAAAGGAAGTACGCGGTGAAAAAGAAAAAAAGAAGCTGAAAATGCTTATCACTGTAGAAAATCCTATGCCTCAAAAAACTTTAGAAAAGAAATTACAGGTATCGCAATCGACAATTTGTCGTCAGATTAAAGAATGGCTATAAAAAAGTCAAGAAACCAATCTGTTATCAAATGTTTGCAAAGACCGCAGAAAAACGAAGAAAACGTTATTGACTTGGTGTTTAATGTTACGCAAAGGTAGATACAAAATATGGATAACTTCGGATGAAGCATTGCTTCATCTGTCATCCACAACTGGCAAAACAAAGATAGAATATATTTTACGCGAACAGCTCGCAAACACGCAGCTGTTTTGCAAAATACAAGTTGGCCGTCAAGTTTTATGCTATGGATTGGAATGTCTGTATTTTCTTGAATCAAGGCTAAAATTGATGCTAAATACTATCAGAATAAAGTTTTGTAGCACATGGTCAAAGACCACAAATTTCTCTTCCCTCTAAGGGAACTTGTTTTTTTACGAAGATTCTGCACAAAGTCATACTGCAAAATCAAGTATAAAACAGCTGAAAGATTTTTAAAAAAATTATCTTCCTCCTGAGAAATGGGTACCATAATTCCCAGCCTGTGCTCCTTGCGAATTTTTTTCTATGAGGATGCTTAAAAAAACAATTAAATAGACTTAAAGTAAGCAGACATCAAGGGTTTAAAAAAGCAATCAAAGAGGAAGTTGGAAAAATACCCTCAAAATGATCGCAAAATCTATTTTGGCTTAACCTAAATATTTATGTGAAGTGTAGAATGATAAAGGAAACCACATTGAAAATGTTTTGTAAATAACTTTATTCAATAAAAAATTATGATGCTCGGAAATAGATCATATTATTTTTGAATAAACCTGTAAATTCATACATTCTCAAAATGTGTGACCCTTCATTACATTATTTAATTTATTTCTGCGTTCATTGTAGGCCATAGTTTTTTAATTATAATTTTGAAATATCCCATTTTATTTTTTGTAACACTTTTTTATTTTATAATTTTCATAAAATAAATAATGCATATTGCATGCATTGTAAAACTTAATTTATATCATTTTGTATTGTCATAATTACTTTTACTAAACTAGTTGTGCCAAGTCAAAAAGAAGCAATGGCGATATTTAAGCGATCGGTGTATTTACGTGTCGAAGTAAAATTCTTCGAAAAACTGGATTTATCCTATCTCTTATAAGGTAAGCACTAGCTTTCCTATTTATTTAGAAATACAGTTTTTAATGTGCAGAAACATGGCTTGGTTTACAGAACAGAGTCTGCTTTTAGATATGAATTACACTTCTTTAAGTTAGTTGTTTTTCAGTGTGTTCCAGTAATATGACGAAAAGTGCAACGCCATATTGCAAAGTAAAATTATCCAACGATGGAAGAAACTCCAGAATCGTGTCCTTGGTGCCATAGCAATCCTTCAACCATTCTCAAATTGTCAAAAAAACAAAAAAATAAATATTCCATTTTATTGTTTGTGACACTTTTTCATTTTTAAAATTCTCATAAAATAAATCATTCAAACTATAGGACTGTAAAATTTATTTTATTTTATTATGTTCAGTCATACTTACTTTATCTTTTATTTCGCCAATTAAAAACAATTTAAAATTCTTTTCAAATGAATGTTTATTTTTGCCCTTCGGTTGAGGATAAAACGATCCTTTGACACTTTCTAAAATTTCTACTTTTTTCATGACTCATTGTGCTTTTAAAATATTATTAAAATATGTTTATGATGCAAAATATAAAAGTAAAATATGACATCAAAGGCCGGAAGTTTTATCTAATAATTTTTGCTATTTCATATAAATTTTAACCTTAAGGCATTTTGGGCCACTTTCCCCTAATAAGGAAAAATCAAAAATAAAGAATGAATCTTTTAAAAATTCTAACAATGAAGTCTTTCAAGAAACTCATAATATTTTCAAAGAACTAATATACACTTGTGAAAAAGGTTAGTAATGCTAAATAGTATCCTATTCTGAAACGTCAATTTTTAAATGAGTTAATGTTAAAGAAAAAGTGTCGTGCATATTTCGGGTTTTTGCATGTTTTTACAGTCTCATAAAAGACCCTAGATGAACAACACTAAAATAATTCTTTGATAAGTTATATCCTTAGTAACGAAGATTCTACAATTAATATAGTTACTGAAAGGTTTTATTGTATAAAACAACTGTTTACTTTAAAATTCATAGGAAGAAAGTCAATACAGTTTTACAAACATTTTCATGTTTCTTTTTAGCAATAAATTAAATAATAAATCTTAATAGCAATAAATAAAAATATAGCAGCAATAAAAGTTATAATCATGTGGTTTCTTTAGAAAGCTCAGTTGTCAAATTATATAAGGAAATTGATACTATCTTCAGAAATTAAAATTTCGGTTATACTTGCTGTTTAGGCAGGTCATAAGCAACAAATATATAACTTAATAATCACTTCTTCCGAATGAAAACTTGTAGATCATAAAAATATCAAATTTCAAAAACAAAAATTTTATTAAAAGGTCCCTGTTGCATTATATGTAACATGATCAGAGCACTGGATCTACCAACAGTTTTACTTTCAAGAATTTTTTTTTACGGATTTCAAGCTTACATTTAAGAAAATCTCACTTTTCTATGATTTATCTTGTACTTTAAAATTTACTTGAAAATTCAAACAGAGGTGTAATGTTGCTCTCATTTTTATTTGAATTAATTAATTAATATTTTACTCATGAATTTAAAAGAAAAGAAGTAACATTATATAGTTTAATTACAATCAAAATTTTCATAACTTTCTAAAGTCACTACCCTTTTTTTGTTTTGTTTTTGTATTGTTATTTTAGAAAACTCAGAAATGTATTTTGATTTTTCGTGGTTTATTATGGCTGGTCATATTTTTCGTTATGAAACTAAATCGTTTAAACTGTACTACTTCTTCAGATATACTGAAGAAAGATAAACATTGCAGAGAATTTGAAAATTAAACAGACGTATAACGCCAATTAATAATTTACATGCATGTATCCCATCTTAATATAAAACTTCCATACAGCATCTTTATTAGCAATTTAGTATCTAGAATCCTAGCTGATGTATTTTTAAGAGTTTCTGTTTAAAGCTGGTGCACTTTTTCTCAAAATTACTTATATATGTGTAGCACATACATTTTCTAACTTAATAACGTAGCGTAACCTTATAAAGAAATGGTGCACACACATACATGAACAAATAATAAATCAAGAAAAAATGCTTCATTTTTTTTACATCCCGAAATTCATAAGTTAGCTTACATTTTTAGCATAAAAATAAATTTCAACTTTCATTACCAAAATGCCTGGTGTACACCTCAGAAAAATAAAATAATATAAAATGCTTTTCATTCTTTAATTGTATGACTTAGCAGAATTTGCACTTTTTGCCATATGCTTCCTTTTCCCCCATAATACAGTAATATGAAAAATATAAATAGTTAAAGTACGGAAGATAGTCAATGCATGTAAACATTTCGTGACATATTTCAGTTAAGCACACACGATTTAAAGAACAATGACAACTTAAGGTGTGTTTTGCGTGAGAAGTGATCATTTCTTTCAGAAAGATTCCTTCATTAACGAGAACAAAATATTAACTACAGTAAACAAATTCTTCAGCTGTTACTAAATGTTCATCAGGTGCGATTCTTTAATCGGAACTTGCTTATCATCAAACTTATTAACTTATTTTGATAATGAATTTTTAGGGCAGAATTAAAAGGAGTAACATTGAATAGAAAGAGACTTACCTCGCAGATGCTTATGCTGTTTGCGTATAAGTACATGTAAATCACTGAAAAATTGAGCAAAAGTATACACAATGAGTGGGTTAGTATTTCATTTAATGACGAAATTTCATATGAGTATCGGATAATTATTTATATTAAATTCTGAGCCATATATAAATTAATTGAATTAATGATTACAACCGGTCACCAAAAAATATTAAAATTTTGGGTTTCTGTTCTCATGCTTAAATTCTGATTCTAGACATTGAAAAAAAATTAAATTTTTCTTTTTAGTTCTTAAAGTTTGCTTTTGTTTGATTTACGTCGATAAGTATATTTAATTTATTTCATAACTTTGATTAAAACGAAAGTAAACTGCATTATTATTTGTAACTCTGTAGTATTATTTGTAATATTATTATTTGTTTGCATTATTATTTGCTCATACGAACATAAAAGAAATACGAAAAATATTCACTTTTAGACATTAATTTCTTATTATTTTACATTTGTATGTTATTGTTTATCACAAATCTTGAATAAAAAAGACTTTTATATCCAGCAAAAACTTTTCTGATCATAATTTAGAGTGGAACTATAAAAAAATATAAAAATCAGTGATTTTTGTCAAAAAATTGAAAAATTGCTTTAATTTCTACAAAAACAAACTTTAATAAAAAAAAAATATTTTCCTTAGTTTTGGCGAGGGAGAAACTAAAATTTAACATGTAGAAATCAGACCCAAAAATCGTGTTGACCTGTGTTATCAACTATTTTCTTGGTGACTATTAATGTCTAAGGCTACGTATGGATTGCAATTTAAATGCAAGTTACAGTTCAAGAAATCCGCATCTTGTGTCTACGATAGTATACAGCAAGAAAGGCCAACAAAAAAGGCTACCGTAGACACCACGCTAGCAGATTTCCAATGAAGTCCATGTTTTTATACCTAGAGCTAATTACTATTACACAGTTTTTTTCATACCATTTCCACACTTTTGTCTTGAACAACTGTCCTTGCCTTTGGGTCTGCAGCTTTCCCTCCAAGTCGTATCCCTGCAGCATTAGAGTTTTAATGGTAAGGTATATCTTTGTTTCTTTATTTCTGGCTAAAGCCTCAGATTAAAGCCGGTTTTAAAACCCTTTTGTAACTACTGCGGCATGTTGCCGACGGCCATGAAATATTCTGTAGGTACTCTTGCGGCCATGTGGTGTAAGATTCCCAGATCCACACAAAAGGACAGACTTGGTGTCGCCTTTCCAGACAGTTTGTTTCAAAGCAATCGCACCTTCAAAGAGCGCCGAAATTGATTGCGTCTACGTGAGCTGGACCTGAAGGTCCATCTCCCTTCTAGAGGAGATGGACAGGCGCCATGTACGGACCAATTGGGAATCCTTGAATCCACCCCCGTCTGTAGAGATATCCAATAAGGAATCGATGAAAGATGAGGGTGAGAGGAGAACCGGAAGAGAACCGAGGGAGTTGGCGGAGCAAAAGAGCTGGGGAGAGGAGGTCGAGAGAAGGCCTCCGGCGACATTTTTTTGAAGTCCGATCGAAGGACTGTAGGGCGCTGCCCTGTGAACTGTTTTTTTTGTAAGTCCGGTTGTGGACAGAAGGGCTCTGCCCGTGTGAAAGGACTGGTCTTCTATTGAAAGCCCTATTGGGACTCTGATTTACTTGTATATAACATCCTATTTAATCATGTTAAAATTGTAAATAAATAAATTAATTTCCTGTAAACGGAACTTAGCTGTAATTCTCAACGCTACCATTCCACACCCAAGACGTTACAGCTAAGAAAATGGTGGCAGAACGGTGTGGATTATAGGACAAGAATAGAAGTCTGCAGTCTGAGAGAAAGAAGGACGCCCGTTCCTGAAAGAGATAGACATCCAGTCTGAGAGAAAGAAGGACGCCCGTTCCTGAAAGAGATAGACATCCAGTCTGAGAGAAAGAAGGACGCCCGTTCCTGAAAGAGATAGACATCCAGTCTGAGAGAAAGAAGGACGCCCGTTCCTGAAAGAGATAGATAGACAGTCTGAGAGACAGAAGGACGCCCGTTCATGAAAGAGATAGACAGCCAGTCTGAGAGACAGAAGGACGCCCGTTCCTGAAAGAGATAGACAGCCAGTCTGAGAGAGAGAAGGACGCCCGTTCCTGATAGAGATAGACAGCCAGTCTGAGAGACAGAAGGACGCCCGTTCCTGAAAGAGATAGACAGCCAGTCTGAGAGAGAGAAGGACGCCCGTTCCTGATAGAGATAGACAGCCAGTCTGAGAGAGAGAAGGACGCCCGTTCCTGATAGAGATAGACAGCCAGTCTGAGAGAGAGAAGGACGCCCGTTCCTGAAAGAGATAGACAGCCAGCCTGAGAGAAGGACGCCCGTTCCAGTGACTAAGTGTTCCGGTCGTGATCCAGAAGCAAGCTCGAATACCATTTCGAGGAAGCAGACGTCGTCCAGAAAGGTAGGCAGTTTGCATTATATTATTACTCTACTGTACAAACCGGCAGGATCAATTTGGTTGAAAAATACTAAAAATTTCAATATTTTATGTTAAGAATTTCATAATATAAGGTTGAGACAAAATTTGAATTCATATAAAAAAAATTGCAAGTGTAATAATTAAATGGAATTTAAAAGGATATAGCTCTCAAAAGTTTGTAATCTTAGAAAGAAATTTTTTAATATAAATTGAAAGATTCAGAAAAGAACAGTTATTTTTTTCCGCAGAGTGAATAGTATGATATGTGAAAGTTACTGTTTATTATATGTGATAAGTGTATTTAATGCATGATTAAGGAGTATTGTATGGTAAAAGTGAGAATTTATGTACCTTGTAGTAAGGAGTACGGGGAGTATTGTAAATTCTTGATTGTTCGTGAGTTCCTAGAAATTTGGGGAAGCGTGTAGAGACCTACAGTTATATTAGTTTCTAACGTAAAATTTTGGGGAAGTGAAAAATGTCTGAATTAGCTCAATATAGAAAGGCCGATCTGATAACTTTGGCGGGAGAATTTGGAGTAGAGGTCGCTTCAAGTGACACGGTCATTAAAATCATTAAAAAAATTGAGGAAAGTGAGGATTTTAATAAAGAGATAGCTATAAGCCAGATTAAAGTGATTCAGGAAGAACGTTTAGAAAAAATAGAGGAAGAAAAATTGGAAAAAGAAAGGCAGTTGAAAGAGAGGCAAATGGAAAGAGATTTTGAAATTGAAAAACTGAAAATCGCGCAGACGAGCGAGACCCTCAGTTTAAATTCTACTACTGGAGAGAGAACTCCAAAAGTTTCCTTGAAAAATTTAATGCCCTGTTTTGACCCCTTAACTTCTGACATGTCACTTTTTCTGACACTGTTTCAGAGACATGCTAAAAAAGCAAATATTGAGGAAAGTGAATGGGTCACGCAATTGTTATCCCTTCTACCTATGCAAATAGCAGAAATGATAATTCGGGAGCCGGAATCTAAGTTAGAGGATTTTCAATATGTGAGAAACATGCTACTGAATAGGTTTAAATTAAGTCCCGAGGCTTTCCGAACTAAGTTTATTTCGCATGCGAAACAAAGAGAGGGATTGTGGAAAGATTTAGTATTCGAACTCAGAAATTATTTAGAGGGATGGCTTTCAGGTTTGGAGATTAAAACA
Source organism: Cheiracanthium punctorium (assembly GCA_038373885.1). Taxonomy (NCBI): domain Eukaryota; kingdom Metazoa; phylum Arthropoda; class Arachnida; order Araneae; family Cheiracanthiidae; genus Cheiracanthium; species Cheiracanthium punctorium. The sequence continues at coordinate 54,038 of JAWZYV010015263.1, forward strand.
TTCGAAGCTCTTCAAAATTTAATGATCACTGATCAGATAAAAAGACGCGCGACTCCAGAGATGAGAGAGCACATGTTGGACTCATGGAGCAAATTCACAGATCCGAATGAATTGGCTACTAAACTGGATGAATATGAAATGGCAAGGAGATCCAATAAAAAGCCGTGGGTAAAAGGAAATGAGGAACACAAGGCGGAGAAATTTAGACAGCCAGAAAAATTTCGCCCCGATAAGAAACCGATAGAAATTAAAGTACCAAACTGGAGAGATAAAAATAGCGATGGGAAGCAAGGGGAGAGGGAGAAAATCTTTGAAAAAAGAAAACCTCCCGCTTGTTTTTTCTGTGGGAGTTTAGAGCATTTGCGCCCAAATTGTCCGAAATTCAAACAATATCAAGCGGAAAGAGTGAATAATCTGGGTAGTGCAGAAGGATTTAGCCCATCATTTACTCCCTATCTTAGCACGGCTAGGATCAATGAAGTAGAACGGTTAGTTCTCAGAGACTCGGGGTCCAGCGTAGACTTAGCCCCCAGGGAATTTGTACGTCCTGAACAGTTTACGGGAGAGGTTATTTGGCTCAAACAGCCCCTAGAAAACGAATTTAGATGTTTACCCGTTGCGAAGGTAGAATTGGAAATTGAGGAGATCGGATTAGTAACGACCAAAGCAGCAGTCGTGGGCCCAGATATTGAAATGCAACATTATATCCTAGGAAATCAAACCCAGGAACTAATCGAGGCGAAACGGAACAACCCGGAATTAATTAACGCCGTAGTGACGCGCAGTCAGACGAAGCTAGCGGGTAAAGAAAATTCCCTTACGGAAGAAAGAAATGCAGAATTCGGAGAAACCCAGGAAGAGAAAGGGGAGGAAGAACCAGACCTCGAATTACCACCAGTGGAACCCGACGGGGTGCTGGCATTAGCGAAAGTTAGCCCGGCGCAGCTCATAGAACATCAGAAATTAGATGACACTTTGAAAGGCATACGGGAGAAAGCGGGAAAGGAGAACTCAGAGTTTTTCTTAGAGAATGAATGCTATTTTCGTAGGGTGACTGATCACCATGGGAATTCGAGAAAGCAGATTGTCATACCGAAACTGTATCGAGAGGAATTATTAAAGCTGTGTCATCACGGAGTAGGGGCGCATTTAGGCGCTACCAAAACAAAAGGGAAATTGTTACGGTATTTCTTTTGGCCAAATATTATAAAGGACACAGAAGAATTTGTAAGGACGTGTGAGCCGTGCCAAATAGTCGGCAAGGCGGGTGATCAAAAGCGCGCTCCTCTTCAACTAGTGCCCATAATTACAGAAGTTTTTTCCCGATTAAACATAGATTTAGTAGGACCACTACCTGCATCGGAGACGGGAAAAAAATATTTTTTATCAGTTTTATGTGTAGCAACAAAATTTCCAGATTGCGTTCCCCTTGAAAATATTAAATCAGAATCGGTCATCGATGCTCTGTTGGTTGTTTTCAGTCGTACTGGTTTTCCGAAAGAAATACAGTGTGATTGGGGCACGAGTTTTGTTAGCGTACTCACCTCCACTTTCTTTGAGAGATTCGGAATTAAGGTGATTCATAGCTCTGTGCACCATCCACAGACGAACGCAATTGAACGCTGGCATAGATCGGTGAAGAGGTTATTAAGGGTTTTGTGCTTAGAAAGTGGAAAAGACTGGGAGAGGAATTTGCCTTTTGCGCTACTAGCGTTGAGAACCGCACAGCACGACTCGACGGGTTTTTCTCCGAGCGAGCTAGTATTTGGTAAAAATCTGCGCACCCCTGAGACCTTATTGTATGAAAAGTGGAGCGCGGAAGAAGAAGAACCGAGTTTAGTCACTGAATATGTGTTTGACTTAATAAATCGGTTAAAAAGGTGCCAGGAGTTAGCCTCCGAGCGAATGGAAGAAACCAGAGAGAAACGTAAATACTGGCACGATAAGAGTAGCGTAAAAAGGGAATTTAAAATAGGAGAACAAGTCTTAGTTTTGGCCACTTCAAAACCAAACAAAATGACCGCTAATTGGGTAGGCCCAGGGACGATCGAAAGTAAAATTTCGGAGACGAATTACATTGTAAGATTACCCGGGAAGAAAGAAAGATCGCAAATATATCACGTTAATCTCTTAAAACCATACCACCAAAGGGTGGAGATGATCAATGTTTTGGTTGAAGATAAGGTAAATAGAGCAATAGAGGAGACAGACTTAGAGATACCGTACCCGAACGCGAACCCAGAAGTATACAATTTTGAGGAGATAGTGAGGGAAGATAACTTGGATAAGCGGTGTACTGAGGAGCAGATTACTCAGTTAAAACAACTGTTAGACAAGCACCGGAAATTGTTTTCTAATGATCCGGGTAGAACAGATTTAATTGAGCACGATATCGAGTTGATTAGTGATCAGCCTGTCCGATCAAAACCTTATAGAACATCGCCGAGGCAAACAGAGATTCTGAAAAGAGAAATAAAGAGGATGCTAGAGCTAAACGTTATCGAAATTGGCGAGAGTGAATACACTTCGCCAATGTTGTTGATAGAGACACCGGGGCGTGACCCGCGGCCGTGTATAGATTACCGGAAATTAAACTCGATAACGAAGGCAGAGTACTTTCCCTTGCCAAATATAGAGGAGAGAGTGGAGTTAGTCGCCGCAGCTAAGTTCATTACCATTTTAGATCTGACTAAAGGATACTGGCAAATACCGCTAACCCCCAGAGCTCAAAAATTAGCCGCGTTCGTAACAACCTTCGGGTCGTATTTACCGGTAACTATGCCCTTTGGGTTAGTCTCTGCACCTTACCGTTTCTCTAAATTTATGGATATGTTATTACGAGGAATGGAGGAGTTTTGTGTCCCATATCTAGACGATATCGCCATCTTTTCGGCACATTGGGAGGATCACCTCAAACACGTAGACTGTGTTTTAAAGAAATTGAAGGAAGCGAAATTAACGATAAAACCTTCGAAATGCAAATTCGCTCAAGACGAAGTAAAGTACTTAGGGCACGTAGTAGGAAACGGTCGTCGAACACCTTCACAAGCGAAAATTCAAGCGGTGCTAGATTTCCCATCTCCCACTAATAAAACTCAAATTAGGAAAATTTTAGGTATGGCTCAGTTTTATCAAAAATATATAGAGCATTATGCCACGTTAGTGGAGCCTTTAACGAGGGCACTAAAGGGAAAAAATAAAAAAGAAAGCATAGAATGGACTCCCGAAATGGAAAAGTCCCTTTCCGAGTTAAAACAGAGGCTGACGGAAAATCCGGTGTTGTACGCTCCAGATTTTAAAAAAGAGTTTATCATTCAGACAGATGCTTCTAATGTAGGGATTGGGATAGTCATGGCCCAGAGAACCGGGAAAGACGAGCATCCTGTTCTCTATCTAAGTAGGAAATTTAGTGAGGCTGAGAAGAAATTTTGCACGACCGAGAAAGAATGCGCGGCGATAATATTCGCCATAAAAAAGTTAAGACATTACTTAGACGGTCAGAAATTTACTATAGAAACTGACCATAACCCTTTAGTATGGCTCAAAAGCAACGCGGGGAACAATCCGAGACTATTGAGGTGGTCACTGGCATTGCAGCCTTTCGATTTCACAGTAGTTCACCGCGCTGGAAAAAATAACTGCCATGCAGACTGTCTAAGTCGTATCTAAAGGTGAAAGCATAAAATGTAAATATTTTCATTGTGTAAAAATTTAAAGTTGAGATTATATGTGTTTTGTATTAGGAAAATATAATCAGGTAATATGTATGTATTTTCTAACTTAATATTCTAAGTATATTCTAAAATTTAATTTTGAAAAGGAAAGAAACCGTTAGATATATTCTGGATATATTTCTCTCCTTTTTTTTCGGTTCCTTGCCTATTGTATAGTAGAGTGTAATTGATCAACTGCCTGAACCAAAGGATTAACTTTTCCTTCGAAAAGTTCACCGGAGAAGGGGGGGGAGTTGTAAGATTCCCAGATCCACACAAAAGGACAGACTTGGTGTCGCCTTTCCAGACAGTTTGTTTCAAAGCAATCGCACCTTCAAAGAGCGCCGAAATTGATAGCGTCTACGTGAGCTGGACCTGAAGGTGCCTTCTAGAGGAGATGGACAGGCGCCATGTACGGACCAATTGGGAATCCTTGAATCCACCCCCGTCTGTAGAGATATCCAATAAGGAATCGATGAAAGATGAGGGTGAGAGGAGAACCGGGAGAGTTGGCGGAGCAAAAGAGCTGGGGAGAGGAGGTCGAGAGAAGGCCTCCGGCGACATATTTTGAAGTCCGATCGAAGGACTGTAGGGCGCTGCCCTGTGAACTGTTTTTTGTAAGTCTGGTTGTGGACAGAAGGGCTCTGCCCGTGTGAAAGGACTGGTCTTCTATTGAAAGCCCTATTGGGACTCTGATTTACTTGTATATAACATCCTATTTAATCATGTTAAAATTGTAAATAAATAAATTAATTTCACAGTGGCGGCATCCGCGAAAGTTCTCGGAGTACTACCGCCGCCCATTGTCGGCGCCAACGAAATGTTGTCCAGGTACTATCTCCGGCCAGTGGTGGCCCCCTCGAAAGCTCTCTGCACCTTGACGAATGAATCTGCTAGGAAAGTTATGTGGAGTTGATTAGCGCAGCTGGCAACAAATCCGAAATATAATTAACCACATTTTGTAAACCTTAAATTTTGTGTACGTAGCAATTTTTTTACTTTTTAATGGATACCACAAAACGCGCTTTCCCGGCTTCCGTGTGCAAAGAATCTTGAGGAAAATTTCTCCATACAACGAATATATAACCGCGGCCAGCTCCTCCGTACCGAAAGGGCTAAGACTTTTCTTAATTTTGGTCTACATCTTTTTCATTTTGAGTGACAAGGACTCAAATGACTGAATTGAGAAATCGTTCATAACATTATAGTTTAGAGGCAAATCAAATTCCCTTACATAAGCTGTAAGATGAACAGGCTGACATAAAAATCAAAATAATAAACTCTATTGGGATGTCCTGACAGTTTGATGGAGATAATTTTGATTGGAATTGAATAACGATATTAAATGGCCTTCATATGACTCATAAATATTTTCATATACATATAAAAATAGTAGATATTATAATTCATTTGTTTCGCAACATGTCAAATATCCTGGGCTTAATTTAAAAGCCCGTGAAATCACGATTATGTTTATCACTTTGTCCAGTTTGACTAGGAAAGTATAATAAAACATTAAGCACTTTTCCGTTCGGACAAATGATTTTAAAATAGTTTCAAACCAAACATTACTTTATACATCAGAATATATTTTCAATTGAGATAAAAAAAAAGCTCGCTTTATTTGTTACCTAAAGGATGTATTTAAGTTTGGGGGGGGGGGATTACGAGTGTAACAAATGTTTATAAAATGACTTTTTTAAGAAACTCTTTATTGCCAGTTCGTTGCTGGCTTATTCGTAAGACATACTGAAATATACAAATGAAGATAACAAAAAGTACATTTTTCAGAATGTAAAAATTGATTTAGGATCGCATGAGATTTCTCACATATTTTTACGATTTTGATAAAGTGTGTGAAATCCATTCTTCCATAATCATAGTTATTCTTCAGAGTCACATTCTTCAGAAACGTAGTCGGGGTTGTCACGTGCATAAAAATTAGAATACTGGCATTTTGTAGGCAAAAATCTGTATCAAAATGGCAATTCAGATATTTTTTTCTTTTTCTCTTTAGTGCTTTGGGTATAATAAAAAGAGTTTTACATTTAAAGCTATTTCTTAAGTTCATTGCTGGATAAAATCTCACACTGAATACAATTTGATACTTCATAATTCTGCGATCATTTATTAATACTCATTAAATTGAAATTTCTCCATATGCTAGCAGATTAAAAAAGTAAGCATATTCCATTTCGTATTATTACGAGATAACTGAATATCATAAAAAGAAACAGGGTGGGGGAGGGGGTTAAAACGAAAGCAAATGAAAATAGCACTGCGTTATAAAACGGGAAGTGCATTTGTTACAAGTAAATAAAGTCAGCATATATGTAGTCCTAGGCATTTGCATAATTCACAAATGTAACGATATGCCTCTGAGACACTAAACAAGAAGCACCCAAAGACAAAAAACAGCACGAATAACAAAGGTTTGTTTTGCATTTTCGAAATAATCCATGATAGCTGATTCCCCTATATTTTCATTCGGTTATTTATGAAATTGTTTCAGGAACAAGATGCATTTTTATTTCATCCTTTACCAGTATTTATTTATTAATTTTTATTTTTATTTTTATTTATTTATTTTTACTCAAATCGATTGACAGAGCACCTTTCATAACTATTAGTCAGCTGTAGCATTTCATCTAACAATACGCAGAGTGCTTTCTCAAAGTAATGCGCACGATTTTATTAGGAAACGACTATCCATCGCAGCGCGCTCGGATTGGTCGTAAAAAGGGGTGGGGATCTGTCCTTCCAAACGCGCTCAGTCTCAGATCGCTCCGAGCAGTAGGGGCGGTAGAAGCGCAGTCTTCGCACAGTCTTTTTTTTAGATTGTGTCACTTGGCGATGGACTGTTCGCTGGAACAGCGGTACCCGATAGAGTTTTGTTTGGGGCTTGGAAAGAATTCGAGATCTCAATGCGGAAGGTGGCACAAGGCCTTCAAGGAGGACCGCAAGAAGATCACTGACGAGTCCCATCCTGGACGTCCAAGAACAGCCCGAATCGATGGAAACGTCCAGCGTGTGCGCGAAGTTTTGAAATCAGATCGTCGGTTAAGCATCCAGGCAATCGCTAACACCCTGAACTTGTGAAAATTTGTGGTACATGGGAATGTGACCGAGGATTTGCAAATCGAATCTTTGCAAATGCGAAAGGTCTGTGCGAAGCTTTTGCCGAAGGTGTTGAGGAAGAGCAGAAAGAACTTCGAGTTTTGAGCAGTCAAGAATTGTTGGAATTGATAAGAAATGATCCAGCCCTGACTTGGCTCCGTGTGGAATTATTTGTTCTTCCGACTGAAGAGAGAGCTAAAGGGAAAAAAATGCACAGGGAATTGGTGGAGAAGATCCCAACTCATCTTAAAAGATTCCTGAGAGGCATTCCAGTTGAGGAGTTCAAGGGTGCCTTCCAGGCGTGGCAGAGTCGTCTCCGCAAGTGTATTAATCAACAAGGGGACTATATGGAAGAGTTTTAACCATTTGTACCAACATGATCAATAAATCTACTTTTCCCAGAAAATGAGCATTACTTTCAGAACGCACCCTGTATTTCTCAAGGGACATAAAAAATAATTAATTGTATCAAAATGAATCTAAAATTTCCATTTATTTTTATTATCTGTAGAATGAAACGAAGAAATACAAAAATAAATAAATAAATAAATATCGATTCTGTTTTTCACAAAATATTATGCTACGAACTCGTTCTCCGTTCTGAAATGTATTTATTTTAAAACCGAAGGAGAAATTGAAAAAATATCCTTTTGAAACATAGGGTGTGTTGAGTGCTTTGAGGTATAAAGGCGATCAAAATAAAATTCTATGCGTTTTCAAATTGAATAGCACCTTGGGA